>CAMOHE010049116.1:0-33375 GCA_946598075.1 Artocarpus hirsutus
TACACCCCTCATACATTGGTGTCTCTGCATCATTCATCATTGTCTCAAATAAATCTGGACGGTGCACAAAGTGTTCTTCTAAATCATTGACCATGTCAACCATATTGTCTTCATCCTCCATATTATCCTTCACAATAGATTGCTTTTTATTATTTAGTAAGGTTGGATTGAAATTACACTCACCATGAAAATGCCACGTTTGATAACTACTTATGATTCCATTTCGAAATAAATGTCCTCTAACAATTATAATTGGATGCAATCTATGGTTTCCACATTGAACACAAGGACATCTAATTTTATCACCATTTGCATGATTTTTGGCAAAATCCAAGAACTCTTCCACACCGTTCACATACTCTTTAGACAATCAAAAATCCCACATCCATTTCCTATCCATTTTGCAATTCCTATATCAAAATAATAAATAGCAAATATTCAATTAAATTTAATTTCACAATTTGTATATATACCCACGCCTACATATATTAATTAATCATAAAAAAAAACATCACCCGACCATCCTAAAACAAGTTACACATACTCATTATAAAACGAAGAAATCATACACCCATCATCAACAATACAAACTTCACGGAATAAACAACAAAATGAACAACTATTTAATTATCAACTTCACAGAATAAATAAAAAAATCAACAACTATTTATCAATTTCGGATTAATTATACATCACAATCAACAACTATATATTTCTCACTTTCTATAAAAAAACTTACAATTTGGGCTGAGATTAAGGAGTGTGGAGGCGGAGAGAGACGGCGGTGGCTGATTCGAAAGGGTCTATATTTGTATTTGGTAAAGTGTGTTTCTAAAATGTGTCTGAATGTCGAGGTTGCGAGGGGGTTTTAATGAAGCTACCACGACAGTTTTTTAAAAAACCATCGTGGAAGATACCACGACGGTTTTCTGAAAAAACCATCGTGGTATGTTGAGATACCACGATGGTTTTTGGAGAAAACCGTGGTATATTGAGATACCACGATGGTTTTCTCCAAAAACCGTCGTGGTATCTCACACATACCACGACGGTTTTTTTCAAAAACCGTTGTGGTATCTTCCCCCTTTACCACGACAGTCTTCATTTTCATGGGCGTAACTTGCCGCGCATTTTTTCCTTTACTACGACAGTTTTTAGGAAACGGTCATAAAATAAAGGTCGTGTAATCAATATTTTCTTGTAGTGATTTTTACATATCAAGAAGATGATTGTAAGTTGATAATAAGTATGATTGTTAAAATTGTTTCTTTGTGCTTGAATGGTTACAATATGAATATGGCAGGTCAATAGTACATCAAATTCACCAAGAAGGGTTCAATCTTCACACTTTCGTTAAGTCGTCTTGGATTTCAAGTAAGTACAATCCTATTTTCAAACTTCACAAGAAATAATAGTACTTGTATGAGAAGTATTTTATAAACTCAATGAGTTAAAGGATTTGTATAATTGTGATTTTCTTATTTACTTGTTTACAAAAGCAAAAGTTATTGTATCCTTGGGTTATGTTTTAAGATAAAGTATAAAATACTGTTTAATATGTAGGTAGGCAAGGGACACGGGAAGGACCAACGTACCCAAATTATTGTTGTGATATCCCTTGAGGCATAAGGTTTTCCAATATAGGGTAGCCATAAGATTGAAAAAATTGAAAAAGAACAAGTTCTAAAACTCACATCCTATCAGATATTAAGCTAGTTCTATACTTGACTAAGGTGCTATAAACTGCCTTTCAATGAAAATGTTTTATAAACTGCCTTTCAATGAAAATGTTTTCTTTTAACTGAAAATGGGTACAATAGAATGCCATGGTTTAAAATACATATTTGACCTTGTGATATCAACTCTAGATTCTACTTACTGGGCTATAGCTCATTTAGTTTCTTGTGATGCAGATGTTGATGTGTAGGAATACAATTTGTCTAAGTTGCTATGGCTGACTTGATGTTCACATGCTGCTAATGAGAATTATTATGTTTTAAAGACTGTAGTTTTTGATGTGTATAATCAAGAGTTTGAGAACTTGTCCTAGAAAAGATATTTATATTTTTTAAAATATTGCAAGTTCTTTTTTTAGTTTGTAATTTTTATCTATTAATATGATACGTAAAAAGATAAATGAAGAGTTTTTATAATTTCTACATGTTGAAGTAAAGTTACCATTCGCCAGCTTGACCATGCATGTGTTTTGTCTAGTTAAGAAGGAGGATGTTACAATAACGTTTCAAAATCATTATACAAAAATGACCAAATTGTACAAATTATCATACAAATAAAAACAAGAATCAAAATATAAAAATCAAAAAATAACATAAAGATCCAAATGCCTCTTCATCTTTACTTTTGATTTTGATTTCCTATCTAGCCTTCTAAATCGAAGAAACCAACTTAGAAATCCATTTCAATCTTCCATTTCACTGCTTCAATGTACCAAAAAAACAAAAAAAAAAAACAAAAAAAAAAACAACAAAACAACAAAACAACATTTAACTCCACCAAAAAACTCTGTCGAGAAATAGCCGCAATGAGAAAAGCTAATCTTATTGGCACAATTCAGAAAGAAGAAAATTTATAAAATTCAAATTCACTCCTCTAACTTTCTTAACTTTTCATGTCCTTTCAGTAGAAGCGCACTGGAATGTATGAAGACAGGAAAATTATCCATCCTATGGTCAAGACTATAACCCCCGCATAGTCATTTCACAAACATGAAATAGCTGATAAAAGGAACAAAAAATCCATAGGCAAATAGAGTTATAGATATGCAGAATATGATGTTAGTTTCCAAATAGGATTCCACAAAAAGCAAAGTCCATAGGCATGGAGAACTAATACAGTAACACAAGGACTCTGCAAGTCTAATCCGAAGCTCAAAATTGAAAAAATTCTTTGCAGAGGCAACATATATAAATAGATTGCCTACTCAAAGTAGAGAAACACTAAAGCTTTAGAGATTAAAATTCACACATCTTTCAGCAATCGAACGTCAGCGAATTGCCTCTTGCCTTTTGGTGAAGGTTCCTGTCATTCAACCAAAAAAAGGGGCATAAGCCCACAACAAATGAAAACAACCCAGAAAAGACAAAAACCAAACAACAGCAAATAGAACACGAATGTTTTTTTTAATTTATTTCAACCGTTTGTGAATGAATGGTTAATGAACGTTTTTTTTTCCTTTTATTTCAACCGTTTGTAAATGAATGGTTTCAGCAGTTTCAATTTCAAATTGATTATAAGATTTGTAGCCATTGCACGTCTCATATTAATTTTTCCCATTAAACCACAATAAATCTTTCCTTGGTAACTATTTTCTTAAGGTTTTATAAGAATCCTTGACAGGATGATTGCAGATATACAGCAAAAAATTCATTCACGTTCATGTGTTGAACAAAAATTTGGTCCCTATCACAAATACTCAAATTTACATACACCATTGTTATAGAGTGTCAGTGTGATAAAAGCATCCAAATACTCACAGAAATTTGTTTACATAGTCCAAACAATAGCATCAATAACTGGAGGTTGGTATCCAATTAAGTTTCAGTATAATTGAATTTTTAGTGCAATCTAGTCATATGCACGTTATTTTAATTTTGTTTATGTTCAAAATTCTTTCATTTGTTATCATAGAGTAACATTAGATCTCTATCTTAATGCTTAGGACTCGTTTTGGATGAGTTTCAATTTATAAAGTTTATGTACTATGGAGTATAATCATGGAATTAATTTTTTCGTTCATCGTTTGTGAAAAATAATGTTAAAAATTATTAGGAAATTAAATTTCTATCAATTCTATGATTTAAAACTTCAAAAATGATCCTAAAATGAGTGAAAACGAGTCGGTTTTAATTGGGTCTACAACCGGGTCAAAGCCGAGTCAAAATAACCTGGTTGGCGGTTGAAGATGACAAAAACAACATCAGGAGGGAGAAAACAACATCAATTTTGTGTCCTTAGTTTTCTCCTTGGTTTGAGAAAACGATGTCATTTTTCTTTAGGGCGAAAAACAAGATGCCATTTTTTAGACTAAAAAAGCAACGCCTAGGGACAAAGTGACACGTCATTTTCTGGTTGAAGCTGCAATCTTTTTTTAAAAATGATAGGTTATTTTTAGACCATTTTTTGACAAAAAAATCCAAAAATTTGCATTTGTATAATTTTCATATTTAATTTTGAATGTTACAAAATTGAATTTTTTTTAGAATTTTTGTAAAATTCAAAATTTTGTAATTTAGATTAGATAAAATTTTTGAAAATTACTTTTGTGCTAGAATTTATTTAACTCTTGCAAATAAAGTCATTTTAGCATTCCTTAAATTACGTTTGGTGATTAAATTACTGAAATTTATGTCTTTTTTTAATTTTTGTAGTTCATTCAGAAATGCATAAAGAATACATGTTGACATTTCTAAAATAATATTTGTGATTAAAATACCAAAATTATTAAGTTTGAAAAATTTTGATAAATTACTTTAGAAATGTATAAAGTTATTTATTTTAATACCAAATTTGTTAAGGATCAATTGAATTTGGTTATTTATTTTAGAATAATTAATTTTATGCATAGTTGATTTTTGTATATATATGTAAAGTGACATATTGATATATGCATTTGTTAAAATAATTTTTATGCATAAAAATAAATGTCTAGTGATGTATATAATTTTAAATAATTAAAGAGTAGCTATGGCATCTTTGATGATGCAAAATTATATTAAGTGTTTCGATTACATATGATAAAAGGACATTAAATTATAATTAATCATATGTAATATGATAAATTTTATCCCATAGGAATTTCTATTATATTTAATGTGATTAGTTAGAATGATGTATCAAATTATTTTTTCTTAATTTACCCAGAGGAATTAAGATAAAGGAATGTAATTTGATAGTATCATCATGAAGATATATGAATCTATTTGAATTAAAAATTTAGCCTACAGGCCATTTTTATGTCATTTGATACATATTTTATTGCATGTATTTACATTGGTAAAACATAATATATAGCATTATAGCCACAATTTAGTAACACAAGCATTATATTTAATTATGTAGCAATATAATCTATAAACTACTCTGATTTTAAGTGCGATATTCCTAAACTTAAGGGTGATAATAATAAGGTCTAGAAGGAGAAAATTCTCCTTTATTTGGGCTGGATGGACATTGATCATGCTATCTATAAAGATGAACCACCTGCCATTATGAAAACTTGCTAATCAGATGATGTTGATAAATATGAGAAATAGGAGCAATCTAATCGTCTGTACATCATGTTTATAAAGACTAAAATCTTAGTTAGTACTCGTGGTTCATTGGAACAGTATAATGTGCGAGCTTTGATGAAGGCAATTGATGAGCAGTTTTCATCATCAAACAAAGCTTTGGTGAGCACCTTAATAATGAAATTTTCATCCATGAAGTTCGCTAGAATTCCTGGTGTTCATGAGCACATCAAGCAAATAAGGGATATAGTCGCTTAGCTAAAAACTCTCGAGGTTGAGATGTCTGAGACTTTTCCTTATGCCCTACATCTTAAACACTATTCCACAACAATATGGACATTCCAAAATATCCTATAACACACATAAGTGTAAGTGGTCCATCAGCGAGTTGATGACCATGTGTGTTCAGGAAGAAGGAAGGCTTCTTATAGGGGCACGAGAGAGAGTGCATCTAGCAACTCAAGAGAAGAATACAAGGCAAGCCAAGAACAAGGTAAAGGCAAATTGTCTGCATAGGTTGATATCAAGAAAGAATCAAGATGCTTCTTTTGTAAAAAGAAAGGACACATGAAGAAGGATTGTCTTAAATATCAGAAATGGCTTGAGAAGAAATGTACTCAATTCTCACTTGTCTATTTTGAATCTACTATGGTTGATGTCAGCCATAACACATGTTGGATTGACTCTAGTTTTATAATCCATGTCACTAATTCCTTGTAGGGATTGCAAAACCTAAGGAAGCTAGTGGGTAGTGAGTAGTTCATCTACTCAGGTAGTAAAAAATGCTCACATGTGAAGGCAGTCAGAA
Organism: Artocarpus hirsutus; assembly: GCA_946598075.1. Lineage (NCBI taxonomy): Eukaryota > Viridiplantae > Streptophyta > Magnoliopsida > Rosales > Moraceae > Artocarpus > Artocarpus hirsutus. Next base: position 6,058 of record CAMOHE010049116.1, read on the forward strand.
CATGCAAATTAGTTTTAAGCAATGGTTTTGTTTTGGAATTGGAAAAGACCTTTTATATTCCAAGTTTTTCAAGGAATTTAATTTCTATTCCAAGGCTTTTATTATTAGGTTTTTCCTTTAATTTTTCAAAAACTATGTTTAGTTTATATTATAGATCTAAACTTACAGGAAATGGTACAATGTCTGATGGTCTTTTCAAAATTAATTTACAAAATAAAACTTCTTATACTTCTATGCATGTTCATGATAATGTTGGTATTAAAAGATGTGTTGTGAATGAAGAATCCTCTATGTTATGGCATCGTAGATTAGGTCATATCTCTGTTGAGAGAATAAAGAGATTAGTAAATGGTAAGGTACTTTGTACTCTTAATTAAATGGTAGGGTACTTTGTACTCTTAATTTTACTGACTTTGACACTTGTGTGGACATCATAAAGGGAAAGCAGACCAATATGTCAAAAAAAGGTGCCAATAGGAGTTCAGACAAATTGGAGATCATACATTCTGATATTTGTTGTCCAGACATGGATGCGTATGGTCAAAAATATTTCATTACTTTTATTAATGATTACTCATGATATATATATATATATATGTCTGTTTACTTAATAACAAAAATGAAGCTTTAGATTCTTTTAAGGTATTTAAAGCAGAAGTAAAGAAACAATGCGATAAGTAAATAAAGATGGTGAGATCTAATAGAGGTGGTGAATACTGTGGTAGATACATTGGAGATGAACATGCACCTGGTCTATTTGTTAAGTTTCTTCAAGAACATGGGGTTGTTGCCTAGTATAATATGCCTAGTTCTGCAGACCAAAATGGTGTGGCAAAAAGGAAAACCAAACATAGTTGGATATGGTGCAGAGTATGCTTAGTAGCTCTAAGCTTCTTAAGTCCTTATAGACTGAGTCTCTCAAGATGGTTGCATATTTATTAAACCAAGTTCCAACCAAGGCTATCTCAAAGGCACCATTCGAGTTATGGAAAGGCTAGAAACCAAGTTTGCGACATGTACGTGTTTGGGAATGCCTGTTTGAAGTAAGAGTTTATAATTTATAAGAAAAGAAGCTAGACCCAAGGACCATAATGGATATTTTGTTGGTTATGCTAAACAATCCAAAGGATACAAATTTTATTGTCCATCACATACTACCAAGCCTGTGACGTCAAGGAATGCAAAATTTCTTGAGAATGACTTGATCAGTGGGAGCGATTGATCCTCGAACATTATCCATGAGAAAGATCATGTTATTGCTCAACCTTCCACATCATGCGATAGAGTGATTGTTGTACACAATACGCCTATAGTTCACATACTTAATGAACAACAACCAGTTGTTTAAGTTCCATAGACTATTGATCAAGAAGTAGTAGATCCAAAGAACAATAGATATAGGAACCTCTTGAAGAACGGTGATTCCTAGTAATTATATTATGTATCTACAAGAGTCACTACAACAAATTTGAGATTATACGACCTTCATTTAATGACCATTTCTCAAAAACTGTAGTGATAAAGCAAAAAAAAATGTGAAGAGTTATGCCCGTGAACACAAAAACTGTTGTGGTAAGTAAGGAAGCTACCACAATGTTTTTTTTTAAAAAAAACCATCGTGGTATCTTACACTTACCACAATGGTTTTTTAAATAACCGTTATGGTAGCTCCGGTACTTAGCACGACAGTTTTTTAAAAACCTATCGTGGTATCTCACTTAAAAACCCCTTTTTACCTCAATAATTAGACACAAATCAAAAACTCACCTCTCAAAAACAAACACAGAGCCCTCTGAAGTAGCTGTCATCGTCCCTCTTTGCCTCCAGACTTCTTAATCTCTTTTGAAATTATAAGTTTTTTGTTAGAAATTGTTAAATTGTTGTTGATTTTATTATTTAATTAATTAGAAATTGAAAAATTGTAGTTGATTTTGTTGTTTATTCCGTGATTATTGTGTTGTGGATCATGGGTTTGATTTATTTGTTTTATAATGGCCATGTGTAATTTTTTTTATGATGGGTGATGCTTTTGTTTAATTATATGATTAGATCGAATATATATGGTAGGTATATATAGATAATTTTTGAAATTTATTTTAATTGAATATTTGCTATTTATTATTTTGATTTAAGACTTGCAAAGTGGATAGGAAATGGATGTGGGATTTTCAATTGCCTAAGGAATATGTGAATGGTGTGGAAGAGTTCTTAGATTTTTTCAAAAGTCATGCCAATGGTGATAAAATTCGGTGTCCTTGTGTTCAATGTGGAAACCATATATTGCATCCAATTCTAATTGTTAGAGGACATTTATTTTGAAATGGAATTATAAGTAGCTATCAAACGTGCCATTACCATGGCGAGTCTAATTTCAGTAATCCAACTTTAGAAAATAATGGGAAGGAATCTATTATGGAGGATAATATGAATGATCACGACAATATGTTGACATGGTCAATGATTTGGGAGAACACTTCATGCACTGTCCAGATGTATTTGAGACAACGATGAATGATGCCAAGACACCTATGTATAAGGGGTGTTTGAAAGCATTGGGTGGGTGGTCAAATTCTAATTTCAAAAAGTTTTTGAAATTTTTAGGAAGGCTTCTACCAGAGGGTAATAAATTACCAACCAGTATGTATGAGGATAAGAAGACTGAGCATTTTGGGAATGAATTATGAGAAAATTCATGCTTATGAAAATGATTGTATTCTCTATAGGAATGAGTAAGCGGACGAGAATTATTGTCCAGTTTGTCAACAAACAAGGTGGAAGAAAGAAAAGGAGCCAAAAGATGGTAAGAATGGAGTGCCAAAGAAAGTGTTATGGTACATCCCACTGGTACCATGTTTAAGGCGTTTATTCAAAAACCCAAAACATGCCACGAATTTGACATGGCATCATGACAAACGAGTGGACGATGCTATGCTTAGACACCTGGTGGATTCACCACAATGGAAGACTTTTGAAGCCGATCATCCAGACTTTAGTGCAGATCGAAGAAATATACATTTCACTTTGTCGACAGATGGCATGAACCTACATGGGAACATGAGTAGTAGGCCTAGTAGTTGGCTTGTAATACTTGTTAACTACAATCTCTGTCCAAAGATGTGAATGAAGCAAAATTTTTTAATGTTGTCTTTAGTGATTTCGGGTCCTCACCAACCAAGTAATGACATATTGATGTATACTTGATACCGTTAATCGATGACCTAAAAAACTTGTGGGAAAATGGAGTCAAAGTTAGAGATGATTATCGAAAAGAGACATTCACACTCTGTGCAATGTTGATATGGACAATTAACGACTTCCACACATATGGCAATTTATCTGGTTACTTGATGAAGAGTTCTATTCGTTGTCCTATTTGCATAATGAAAACATCTCACAATGAATGAAGAATGGTAAGAAAATCATTTTTCTTGGTCATAAAAGATGGTTTCCAAGTGATCATCATTACCACAAACAAAAGAAAGCCTTTGATGGCAACAACGAAGAAAGAGACCCTCCTTATCCTTTGACATGTGAACAAATATTTGAAATGGTAAAAGATATAAGAGTTATATTCGGGAAGTGAATACAAGGCAAGGATGAGCCGCCGATTGATAGACCATGGAAAAAAAAGAGCAATCTTTTTTGATCTTCCATATTGGAAGACAGTTTTTTCATCATTGCTTGGATGTTATGCATATTGAGAAAAATGTCTATGAATCCATAGTTGGCACATTGCTTGACATTCTGGGCAAGACTAAGGATGTGAAAAACCTCTGTCGGATCTCATGGAAAAGGAGATTAGGCTTAATTTGTTTCTCGAGAAAAGAGGAAACCACACTTACTTACCTCTAGCAAAGCACATGTTATCAAGAGCGAAGAAGAGAAAGCTTTGTGAAGGCTTGCTTCGTTGAAAGCGCTAGATAGGTATTCTTTAAACTTTAAGAGGTTGGTGTCGGTGAAGGATTTGAAACTTATTGGCATGAAAACACACAATTGTCATGTGTTGATGCAGCAATTTCTATCACTTGCTTTGCGGGAAATTCTAACAAAGGATGTGAGATTTACAATTACCAAGTTGTGCTCGTTCTTCAATTCAATATGCTTCAAGGTAATTGATCCACTTATGCTATATTCACTACAATCAGAGTTAGTGCAAACCTTATGCTTGCTTGAGAAGTATTTTCCACTGGCATTTTTTGACATCATGATTCATCTAATGGTGCACTTAGTACGTGAAGTTAAGTTATGAGGACCAGTGTATTTGAGATGGATGTTCCCATTTGAAAGATATATAAAGGTTTTCAAGGGCTATGTAAAGAATCAGAATAGGCCAGACAGATGCATTATAGAAAGTTGCATAGCTGAGGAATTGATTGAATTTTGTTCTGAATACCTACCTAATGTGGACATAATTGGGGTGCCTAAGACTATAAACATTGAGGCTATAGGACTATCTACTGGCAATCCTTCATCAGTAAATCAAGATGAATGGGAGCAAGCATGTCTTTATGTCTTGCACAATGCTAATGAAGTGGAGCCTTTCATTGAGGTGCACATAAACGAATTAAAAGAAAGCAAACCCAAAAAGAACAAGAAATGAGAAGTGGTTGCAAGATGAACACAACCAGACCGTTTGGTTGTGGATTAGAGCACACATCTATGGCAAGTGCTCCATATCACAAGATGGAGGCATGTCACAAGACTTGAAGAACCTAGCTAGAGGACAGTTGTTGGTAGTTACAAGGTATACATCATATTCCATAAATGGTTACACTTTCTACACTCACAAAAGAGATGAGAAGCATCTTGTCCAAAATAGCGGTGTGACTCTCCGTGCTGAGGCTATGCCTATTGCTTTCTCCAAGGACAAGAATCCGGCATATGAGACCATGAACTACTTTGGTTTCATTGAAGATATTTGGGAACTTGACTATGGGGGATTGCGCATGGAACTTTTTAAGTGCAAATGGGTCGACAACAACTATGTTAAGAGCGATAATGACATCATCATGGTAGTTGACTTGAGAAGATTAGGATACAGAAATGATCCCTTCATTATGGCATCATAAGCAATCCAAGTTTTTTATACTATGGATCCCCAAGAAATGGAGTTGTCTCTAGTCATCTCGATGAAGCCAAGATTAGTTATCGATGGTGAAGAAGTTGCTGAGGATTGCACGGACATCCCTTCATTCACAAAAGGATTGCCACCGGTTGAAGAGATAGATGATTTTGAAGATGATGTTTCACACTTGCTTCGTGAAGATGTGTAATGGATATGTATTAAGGACCCAATGAAAAAGAAGAGAAAGAAATGAGCATCTATGAACCAATTTATGTTAATTTATTTTAAAATATTTCTTTAATTTCTTGCATTTTTCATCTTTTTTTAGGGGTTTGGGATATCTATTTATAGTTATATTTGTGATGAATGTAGAGAAAAGTATACATTCTGGGCCATTGGATGCTTAACACACAGGTTGGCTACCCTGGGCAGAAGAGAAAAACATATGGTAGTGGTAATTACACCAATTTTTTATGATGGTTTATAAATAAATCGTCGTGGAAATTAATCTTCCACAACGGTTTACAAAGAAATTGTCATGGAAGGCATTCTTCCACAACAGTTTACTGAGAAACCGTTGTGGAGGGCAGGCTCTCTTTAACAACATTTTAATGTCGTAAAAGACCTTCCATGACGGTTTCTCAGTAAACCATCATTGGAGTTGATAGCATTAGAAAATGTTGTAATGTCTTCCATGATGGTTTATTAAGAAACTGTCATGGAAGGCAGGTCTTTCATAGCAATTTTAATGCTATAAAAGACCTTCCATGATAGTTTCTTAGTAAACCGTCTTGGGAGTTCACAACATTATTGCTAAGAAACCGTCGTGGAAGGAAGGTCCTCTTTCATACCATTTTAAATGCTATAAAAGACCTTCCACGACAGTTTCTCAGCAAACTACCGTCGAAGGTTTCATAGTATTTTTAATGCTGTACATACCTTCCACGATGGTTTATCGAGAAACCGTCGTGGAAGGCACACTCTCTTTCACAGCATTTTTAATGCTATAACAACCTTCCACGACGGTTTACTGAGAAACTATTGTGGAAGGCAGCTCTCTTTTATAGTATTTTAAATGCTATTATATGCCTTCCATGATGATTTCTTAATAAACCATCGTCGGAATCATCAATTTTTGAAATCTTCCACATGGAAGATTCAACTCCACCTTTATAAATTTTGAAAAGTGCACCCAAATCCACAATTTGAATACGCCTCCCTCTCTCTCTAAAAGTGCTCCCTCTATTTGTCTAAAATCTCTCTCTCTCTCTCTCTCAAGATCACTTTCCACCGCTGCCGTCGCCTCCTCGCCATCGATAAGCTCCCCTTCCCTCTCTCCCTCCTTTTTTGCCTCATCCCCCTTCTGCCTCCCTTTCCTCTTCCACCTTCCCCCCCACCTCGAACCCCCCCTGCCCCCCTGTCGCCCCACCCACCCCTTACCTAGCCCCCCTCGCCCCTCCTTCCCCCCACCAACCCCCCACCTAGCCTCCCATGGCCCCCACCCGCACCCCCTAGCCCCCTTTCCCCCCCTCACCCCCCCTTCAACTCACCCAACTCCCTCGCCCCCTGCCCCCCCATTGCCCCACCTAGCCCCTTCCCCCCCCTTCCCTTACCCAGCCCCCCACCTGCCCCCCCTGGCCCCCCACCTTACCCCACTTCCCCCTACCTAGACCCCTCGCCCCCCTTCCCCCTATCCAGCCCCCTCGTACCCTTTCCCCCTTCTCCCCCCACCTTGGCCCACCCAGCCCACCTCGCCCCCCACCCTCCCCCCTGGCCCCCCTTCCCCCTTGCCCCCCCTTACCCCTTTGGCCCCCTTCCTCACTTCGCCACCCCCGCGCCCTATCCACCCCCTACCCAGCCGCTCGTCACCCCCCCTTCCCCCCTCTCGCCCCCCACCTACCACCCACCCAGCCCCCTTTGCCCCTCACTCGCCCCCCTTCCCCCTTGGCCCCCTTTCCTTGCCCAACCACCCTCGGGACCCCACCTACCCCCACCCAGCCCCCTTGTCGCCCCCTTTCCCCCTCTCGCCCCCCACATAGCCCCTCTCGCCCTACACCTCGGCCCCCCTTCCCCCCACCCAGCCCCCTTTTGCTACACCCCCTCAACCCTCCGCCCCCCCAGCCCGTCGCCCTACCCACCCCCCACCCTGCCCCACCAATGTGAAATTATGTATTGTTATTGTAAACTTGTGAATATATGAATAAGTGAATATGTGAAATTATGTAGTATCATTGTAAAGTTGTGAATATGTGAAGATGTGAAATATGTGAATATTGTGAATATGTGAAATTATGTAATTGAAATTGTAAAGTTGTGAATATTGTTGTGAATATGTGAAGATGTGAAATTATGTAATTGAAATTGTAAACTTGTGAATATATGAAGATGTGAATATGTGAAATATGTGAATATGTGTAATATTTGAATATTGTGAATATGTGTAATATGTTAACTCATATATGTGATTTTTAATATGTAATTGTGTAATATATAAATGTAAAATATCTTAATTTTTGACTGTAAGATAGTATTTTAATATTACTATGTGTGTTAGTTTTTACTTACTTTGCATAGGTACAATGTCTCCTGAGGTTGATAGTGACCAGTATGAGGACGAGTACAAAGAGTGCACTCCATCTTCATGGCAATGTAGCAAGGGAAAGCAATGCAGTAAGCCATGAAGGCAAACCGAGTTCGATCCAAAAGTAGACTTTGAGCGAAGGGCTACATTGATAAAAAAAAGTTCATTGGATGAGGAATAAAGGTTTAAGAATTGAAGTGAAATTTAATTTGAAAGGCCAACCAGAAGGTGCACTCAGACATGAATTAAGCAGTTGGATTAGAGTCCTTAGTCAAGAGCACGTTCCTATATGGACAAAAGATTAGAGGTCTAAGGATTTAGATAAAGTAAAAGATGTGATTTGGAGAGAGATTTTGAAGCTTTCACAGTCAAGGATTGGTATAGAAAAAGGGCTTTAAAGGTTTGTGGCAAATTAGCAGAGGGGTTTAGATCAAACCTCTACGTTACCTTCGTAAAGCCATACCTTTCTATTCTAGAGGAGGATGAAAATGTATATAAATGGCTTTCTATGGTAGTACACTACTACCCCTTTATAAACAATGACGATTGGGAAGCTTTTGTAAGGTATTGACATTCCACCAAATTCCAACTGTTCTCATTAAATGCAAGAAAAATAAGAGCAAAAAATGAATACTGCTCTATGGTTGGCCGAGTAGGATATAGAGAGCTCGAGCAATCATTGATACGTTAATATCTTACTTGTATTACAAATATCAATTATTCTATCATTAATAGGCATGCTAAAATAGTGTAACATTAATATCTTACTTGTATTACACTAAAATAGTGTAACATAGTTCGCTAAAATAGGCGTGCTACCAACATGGGAGGAGTTGTGGTTAAAATCACGTTAAGGTCCCGATGGACAGTTTAAAAATCCAAAAGTAGCAGAAATTGGGTACTTGATTATAAGTTCATTGAACACGAACCATTGATTTGTAATTTAATACCTATTGAAGGATCTTAAGAATAACATCGCTTTGTTGTTGTTTTACAGGATGAATACACGATGCAACAAAGTCAAGGGAGCTTCCAATCGGTTGGCAACAATGACATTTTGACGAGGGCACTAGGGAAACTGGAATATTCATGACGTGTTCACGGTCAATCGAAGTATGTGAAGTAGTCTCAATACTTCGATCTCCAATCAGGTACTTTGAAATTGAATTCCCAAATGTCAAAGATGCAGATAGAGATTGTAAAACTGTGAGGTCTTGTGACCGAGCTCATTTTCCAAGGACGTGCTAAGTCGACGGATGATAGCATCTCACAATGCAATAGCTTCAAGGCTAGTTGTAACCATCCCAATAATGTAGCAAAAGCTCTAGAAGTCCAATTGTTACCTTTTCGTCAAGAGCCCGAGCAAGGTCAAGAATGCAAGCTCTTTGTTGAGGATATAATTAATGGTGGGTGTGCACTTGTTATGCTTGGGAAGGTGTGGATCGAGAGTCTTTGAACTGATAAAGTTCATGGAAGATGTTTAGGGGAAGAAAACATGCGCGTTAGCATTACTATCGTCAGAGTTAGAACAGCTAAATTGCCTATTCCAACAGTTGAAGCAACAATTGTGGGTGAAGCCGCTAGAAGCTTCATCGCGTGGCCAAAGAGGTTAGTTGAAGTCATCGCATTGACAACGACGAGTCAAACACCTAGCCATGTTCTACAAGATCTAAGCACAAAGAAACAACAAAAAAGAAAAGCTCTATAAAAGTAAGACAATCACAACTTGAGGTAGAACAAAAACAAGAACAACCCGTTACGAATGAGCCACTACCTACATTTAACTTTGCTTCAGTACCTCAAGAATTTATACAGTTGGCTCTATACACACATTCATTCAGGCACAATGGTTGACCATTCAGTACTTGATACCGGTAAATGTCACTGGCAATGAATTACCTATCTATGTGGGGTATGAAGACGTTTACTACTTCATCAACTTTGATAAAATCAGGGCAAACTATATCCTGGTATACCTCAGGTAATATCTCCATCCTTAATTCATAAATTTTAAAATATAGGTGGAGTTGGAAGATGCTTTCAAATAATTGACTGTATTTTTTTCTTGTAGTTTTTTGGTAGAATATTGTGAGCTTTAAGGCTTGGCGCAAAATTTTGGCTTCGTATCTCCGGCGCTTGTTTCAAGTGCTGTAATCGACCTACAGAGTGATCGTAGAGAGCACATCACGTCACTCTTCCACCTGTTAACTCAAGCATCGAGGGGGAAATTATTCTTCCTACTATACAATGTTGGAGAACATTGGATGTTGGCACTTATTTCACTATGGGAGGACCAAATATATTGGTTTAATCCCCTCGAACATCCACCACATGACAATTTTGTATCAGTCTCGAGCTTTTAAGTATTAATGTTCTCTTTTAAAATTAATTGTTTTGAGTCCCACATAATTGTATTGTCTAGTAATTTATTTAGATATGACACATTGTTAGGGCGCTTAACGATTGGAAGCTTTAAGCGGGAAGTAGTGTCACAAATTGACCAAACAAAACGCTGTATTCCAAAAATAAGTGTCCAAGATAAGAAGGAAACATAGAGTGTGGGTTTTTTATTCTACGTTTCATGCAAGATATAATTACAAGTGGTATACAAACCCTGGAAGAAAAGAATTTTATATACATATAGATATACATGAAGTTAGATTAGAGTGGGTACAATTTATAAATAGGTATTGAATTTTTAGATAGATAGATAGAGATAGCAGATTCACAATTGTGCATGATAGCTAGAATATAAATGATCTTGTAAATACCTTGTGATTTCAATATACATCAATTTTTGTATGCGATCAGGGCCTTGTTGTTATGGATAACATACGAGACTAGCCATCTTGTGGGAAATAAAAAATTTTAGGAAATTTTTTTACAATTTTCAACAATAGTTTACAAAAAAACAGCGTGGAAGCTCAAGGCTTCCATGATGGTTTCCTTGAAAACCGTCATGGATGCCATAGCTACCACGATGGTTTTTCTGTAAACTGTCGTGGTAGCTATGGCATCCATGACAGTTTTCAAGGAAACTATCATGGAAGCCTTAGCTGTCATGATGGTTTTTCTAAAAACCATCATGGAAGCTTATTATCCATGATGGCTTTCCTAGAAACTGTCATGGTGGACTAAGCCCACCACTCCTTCTTCGCACCAGTTTTATTGTTCCACGATGGTAAAAAACCATCATGAAAACTTGATTTTATACCACAATTGACATTTTCATGATGGTTTTTCAACCATCGTGAATTTTTTCACAATAGTTTAAAACCGTTGTACAATCTGCAGTCTGTAGTAATGAGTCTAAATACAACATTGGAGCAAAAAATGATCCAGTAGCATTTTCACAAGCCATGAGTTGTAAGGAATCTAACTTATGGAAGGATGCCATGAAAGATGAGATGACCTTTATGTCATCTAATAGAGTCTAGAATCTTGTCAAGTTGCCTAATAACGTAAAAGCTATGGGATGCAAATTGGTCATAAAGACAAAGAAAGACTCGTTAGCCAACATTCAAAGATATAAGACAAGACTCATTATTAAAGGGTTCACTCAAAAAGAGGGTATAGATTACACGGAGACTTTTTCTCTTATATCTAAGAAGGATTCCCTTCATGTGATTATGGCATTATCTACCCACTTTGATTTTGAGTTACATCAAATGGACATGAAAACGGCATTCCTTAATGGTGATCTAGAAGGAAAGGTTTACATTAAACAACCTAAAGGATTCTCCTCTAGAAATGGTGAGCAATTGGTATGCAAACTTAAGAAATTCATATATGGATTGAAACAGGCCTCTCATCAATGGTATTTAAAATTCCACTATGTTATCACTTCATTTGGTTTTGAAGAGAATATTATATACCAGAAGGTGTTAGACATGTATGACCTAAGGAGTAAAAATGTAATAAGTTTTTGGAGACATTTTTATCAACAAAGATTTTATTTACTATATACCAAATCTTGTCCTCTTTACGTTTATATTTGTTGAATGTATGTTAAGCAAATAATAGTCTGAGACTGTCAGTTTAAACCTTTAAGAATTGGGCATATGATGGACAGATTATGCAGAAGACACGATTCTTGAGGTGACTTTCCAAATCATAAGATCTACAATCGAGGGAATAAAGTTGAGCGCTTTATTTATGTAAAGATTGTTATATTGTCTATATCCCTATTGGGAGAAGGTTTGTCTTGACCATCAAAGGTGGACTTCATGAATAGAAACATTGGCACGTTGTCATAGGTGAGATGTGTTGGATCGGGATATAAAATGAATTGATTTGGATTAATAATTCTGTCTTAGCAAATCGATTCACTTTAGACTATTATTTGTATTGTATCTTAATCTTGAGATGAATAGTGGGCCTGTTGTCTTGAATTGTGTCTTTTGATGTATCAAAGGGTGATACCCATATTTTAATAGTGGTATGCATACGGGTACATTGGACGCATGACTCTTGATAGCGTAGACCTATTATTCATAGATATGGAATCCATAGCTCTTCTTTAGGAGTAGTGATATCCTCTTATATATGTTACCCTATAATTGGAAAACTTAAGCACTCAACCATTTGGATGCATAAGTGTAACCGAATGGTATATCATCTTTAGGTGGTAAGTTTTCCAATGGTGAGATTATGGAACGTAAGATAAAAATAATCGGAAAGGTAAGACAGAACTTGTCCTTAATCCAATTATGGATATTCCTATGGGGATAAAGTACACTATGATATGTCATGGAGACTTAGCTATACAGGCTTCATAATTCCATAGAGTTCGAGAGTGTAGCTCCAAGCTTTTAGTGGAGTAGCATTGGAGTTGATAATCATGAAATGTGTATCTAGGATATTGGGTTTCATAATTATCAGGAGCTTGAACTATATAGGTCCATTTGGTCCCCTTTGCTAGCTCACAAAATCCTATAACAATACGGCGTGCTTTTCCAATTATAGGTGACTTATGTCAGATTTGTTAGATTGGTTGAAATTTGAAAGAATCAAATAATTCATGTCTGTTTATTGGTTGAATTAATTTTGTGACAAAATTAATTCAAGATTAAACTTGTTGAATTGTTGGCATCGGATAATTCATGTCTATTTATGAGTTGATTTAATTTTAAATAAATTATGTCAAGATAAGCTTGTAGAATTATTAGGAATTTATTTATTTTCCTAGAGATTATCTAGATAAAGTTGTTTTAATTAGATAACTTCTTTATTAGGTTATTTGAATTAAAACTGGGGCTTTATCCTATAGAATTTTAGGTGAAAAATAAAAGATTCGCTGATATTTTTTTTTTTTGCAGTTCGGCTTGCCGATGGGGCAAATTTGGCCTGCCGGTTAGGCAGATCGGCCTGCCTATGCGTGAATAAAAAATCACATGTTTTCACATGGATTTCATCAGATATTGATCTGAATTTGATTCTGATTTGAATTTTTGAGACCTTATCTAATAAAGAATAACCCTAGACCCAACCTCTATAAATAGGGAGTGGGTCTCATGAGTTATTGAGATCAATTGAGAGATTAAGAATAAAACTCTGCTGGTGAGATTCTGAAACTCCCTAAGAGGCCTTGTTCACAAATCACGAACACTAGCTTTGGGTTATCTCAATTGGTTGGAAGGAGAATTACCTTAAGGAAGAGTTGTACGTGTGAGCCCACACTCACTCCAATCGTGAATAGAGAATAGCAAAGAAGACCAGTTGGTTGAGGCTCTTCCGGAATGTTACTTTTCTTCATGGATTACAGGAGTTCTTTGGCATTCAAAGGTTAGTAAGATCTGATTAATTTATGCATATAGCATGTCAAACTTGTGTTTTAGAAAATAGTCTGATATAAAATTTTTAAAATTTTGTTGTGTATTATTTTTCCAACAATTGCTATCAGAGCTTTGGTTTTTACATAAATTTACGGGTTTGTGATCATGCTATATGTATAAACTATGTGATCTTGATCTCTCCCATGCTTGAATTTTATTTTATAGAGAGTTGACGCACTAGGTTTCTATATATTTATATGTTGTTATGAATTATATAGTGGATGTTTATTAATTAATTATGGTTGATTAACTTATTATTTAATTAATTAATTTATACCGGTTATGGTTCCTTAGAGGTTAGAACGTGTATCTAGGTTTTTCATGTAATTAGATGGCAGACTATCATCTCTATCTAGAAATTATTATTTAATTTTAAATTTGTAAGAATTTTGTAATTAAATAATTGTTCAAAGAAGATAGATCTAGAAGGCGAATCTAGAAGATAGATGATGGCGTTCCTAGGTAATTCTTGAGTCTCTAATTTTATGTTTTTGAATTGTTAAAAATAAAATTGATGAATTTCATTAAAAATTGTATTTTCTAAAAAGGGTGATTTTTCTCGGTTGACATGCCAAACTCTCCAGTTCGGTAAGCCGATGGTCGCAGATCAGCAGGCCAGATGTGAGGTTCGGCATGCCGTTAGTAGGGTAGAAATATGGTGGCTTTGGCGGCGGCTGAACTTCTGGTTTGGCAGGTCGATTAGTCATGAATCAGCAGGCCAATCTATGAAGATCGGCAGGCTAGTGGGTCATAACCAGGAGGCCGATCACCTAAATCAGCTTGCCGGCAGAGAGCTGGAATTTTCTCCAGAAAAGGTGTAGTTTTTCACACAGTTTTAATTTTATTTTTGAGAAAATTTTGAGAAACATGAAATATGGATTTGACTGGAAGTATAGAGTGTTCGATTCATACGGGATCAAACACTTACGAATGGGCATTACATGAAGAAGGATATAGTTTGGAGATTCAAGGATGAAAAATCGATAATATGTTTCAATTATTCTCTTGTAATCTTTATATTCTCTAGGGTGGAACCATAATATTGCGGTTATTTATTATTATTTTGCTTGTGGCTTTGCTTAATTGCTTTGCTTGTCTGCATTATAATATGATTTTCCATGTATGTTGATAATATGCCATATAGAATAGGAAGTGCCGCTCATATTAAAATTGTTTATGCATGTCTTTTAAAATAAAACCTTGATTTCAAAAGATTAAGTGGGAGAAGGGTTTTAAAGAGAGGACCTAAGGCCTCCATCATTGGTCTATAGGAAGAACATGATGGTCCCAACCCCTAGGAAGGGATTTTTATCATGTACCAAATTGGATCTTTAAGAGGATAAGGTATTTTAGCATGATTTATGATTGCACACCCCTAGGTGGTGATTATGAATCATAGATAAAATATTGAAACGATGGTTATACACTCATGTTAATTTTATTATTAACCTCCCCTAGGAGCTCTATTAATAAAACTAATGGCCAAAGAATTGATTATTAATATATGCTGGATCATACGGGTCCTGGATGGCATATATTAATCTGGAGGAGATCTGTGTTCCTAATTGAATTTGGCATGACTCCCCTAGGAGCTTGTTGAATTCTAAGTTGGAAATTATCGTTGTAAGGTTGTGATATTTTTAAGGTTTTGACACATAAGCACATTTGTATGTTTTTACGTGATTGTGTTATCTTACTAAATTATTATGATATGCTTGCTTATGTTTGGTATTTGATTCTTTATTGTAGATTGAAAATGTCTAAAAGCGCTTTATCTTTGATACTTGACAAAAACCTATTAATCGGAGAGAATTATAATGATTGGAAATAGAACCTAGATATTGTTCTTTCCTTTGAGAAACTAAAATTTATGCTAACAACCCCTTATCCTCCAGAGCCTACGGGAGGCTCAACTAATGAGCAATTCCAAGCATACGATCACTGGAAAGATGCAAATGATCAGGCCCGCTGCTATGTTATGGCTAGCATGAACAACATACTGCAGGCTCAACATTAGGATTATGAGACTACTAAGCAGATCTTGGATAATCTTGAAGACATGTTTAGAGGCCAAGCTATAACAAAGCGGCAAGGGGCACTTTGAAAACTCTTAAACTGTAAGCAGAGGCCAGGGATGTCCGTAAAGGAGCACATGATGTTGGTCATGGGTTACCTCGCTGAGGCACAAACCAATAGAGCCGACATCGATGTTGAAACTCAAATGACTATGGTCTTTGAGACTCTGTCAAAGGAATTTATTCCGTTTAGAACTATATTCAATTTAAGCAATAGGCGAGATATGACCTTAACAAAATTAATGAAACAGTTACAGGAGTTTGAACTACGGATCAAGGAGTCTCCTGCGGGTGGAGAGGCCAACACGATAGCTACTTCTGGTTCCAATCCCAGCTCTGGGAATGGAAAGAAGCAACGGGCCAAGAATGGGAATTCTTCTATTCTTGCTAATAACAACAGGAAGAAGAAGAAGAAGAACCTGAAGAAGCTAAAGTGCTTCTTTTGCAGGAAGGTCGAGCACATAAAGAAGCATTGCAAGGACTTCCTTTCCAAAGGAGGTAGATGTGATCTTCTGTATTTAGAAACTTGTTTGGTTGAGGAATCAAGTGGCATTTGGGTCATAGATTCCGATGCAACTAATTACGTTCGTATTTCTCTGTAGGGGTTCAAAGAAACGAGAGGTCTGCTTCATGAAGACTTCATGCTTCGGATGGGCGACAGATCCTTTGTCTTAGCGAAAGCAATGGGAGACGTCCATCTTTATTTTGATAATTATAGGAATTTAATTTTGCGAGATTGTTTTTATGTTCCTAAATTTAAAAAGAATTTAATTTCTGTAGCGTGTTTACATAAAGGCTCTTATTTAGTTTCTTTTAATAATAAAGTGGTGATTCGTAAAAACAAATCTTTTATCTGTTCTAGATGGATGCAAAATAATCTATATTTTGTCAAAGCTAACATGGAGTTACTACTTAATGCTGAAATGAATGATAATAACTCTAAAACCTTAAAACTTCTCATTCTAATAAGATTTATCTTTGGCATTTGCGCCTTGGTCATATTAACCTGAATAGGATTCAAAGGCTAGTAAGGGATGGACCTTTAAGTCACTTAAAGGTGAAATCTATACCTCAATGTGAATCTTGTTTGCAGAATAAAATGAACAAAAGACCATTAAGGTCTAAGGGCAATAGGGCCGAAGGGGTTCTAGAACTTATGCATAGTGATGTTTGCGGATCGATGAACATCCGGGCACGAGGAGGGTATGAGTACTTCGTCACTTTTATTGACGATTACTCAAGGTATGGGTATGTGTACCTGATGCACCACAAAAGTGAAACTTTTGACAAGTTCAGGGAGTTTCAGGCTGAAGTGAAAAAATAATTAGGTAGACCTATAAAAGAACTTTGATCCGATCGAGGTGGAGAATACCTTTCTAATAAGTTTTTGAGACACTTATTAGAGAATAGGATTTTATCCCATTTGACTACGCTGGGCACTCCGCAGCAGAATGGCGTAACGGAGAGAAGAAATAGGACTTTATTAGACATGATAAGGTCCATGATGAGTTATTCATCATTACCTTTATCCTTTTGGGGATATGCACTACAAACCGCAAGTTATCTTTTAAACAATGTGCCTTCAAAATCGGTCCTAAAAACTCCTCATGAGTTGTGGACGGGTAGGAAGACATCCTTAAACCATATTCACATATGGGGATGTCCGGCTCATGTCCTGTTTAAGGATGCAAATAAGTTGGAAGCACATTCAAAAGTTTGCGTATTTGTAGGATATCCAAAAGGGACTAAAGGGGATTATTTCTATAACCCAAAGGAAAATAAAGTCGTGGTTTCAACTAGTGTAACTTTCCTTGAGGAGAGTTACATGGATGACTTTAAGCCTCAAAGCAAAGTAGTGTTTGATGAGTTAAGGAGTGATCCAATCACTCCGAAGGTTACGAATGAGACCATTTCGATTAGTGTAGAAAGACCAGACCAACCCTAACAACAACCTAAGGGGCTTCAGTGTAGTGGGAGGATCAGGTATCAACTCGAGAGGTATATGTTCAATGGGGAGGCCTTCTTGGCTGAACCGGATGAACATGATAGGGATCCTTACACTTACGCAGAGGCTATGGAGGATGTTGATTCGAAACTCTAGACAGAGGCCATGAACATAGAGATGAAGTCTACGGAGACTAATCAGGTCTGGGAGCCTGTGGATCTTCTTGAAGGGGTAAAACCCATAGGGTGTAAGTGGATCTACAAGAGGAAAAGAGGAGTGGATGGAAAGGTCAAAACCTTTAAGGCTAGACTGGTAGCTAAAGATTATACGCAAAAGGAAGGAATCGATTACGAGGAAACCTTTTTGCCTGTAGACATGCTTAAGTCCATCCGGATTCTCTTGTCCATAGCTGCAGCTCTCGACTACGAGATTTGACAGATGGATGTTAAGACAGCTTTCTAATTGGCTATCTTGATGAGTCCATTTATATGGAATAACCAGACGGATTCAAGGTCAAGGGTCAAAAGGGAAAGGTTTGTAAGTTGCTAAAGTCAATATATGGACTTAAGCAGGCTTCCTATTCTTGGAACATAAGATTTGATCAGGTGATCAAGACTTATGGGTTCTCACAAAATGTGGATGAGCCATGTGTTTACAAACACATTAAGGATAGGAAGGTGGTCATTCTTCTGCTCTATGTAGATGACATTCTGCTAATTGGCAATGACGTTGGGGCATCGTCATTGGTCAAATTATGGTTGACCAAGTAGTTTGATATGAAGGACTTGGATGAGGCTAATTTTGTTCTTGGTATCCAGATCTTTCAAGATAGGAAGAACAAAATGATAGCTTTGTCACAAGCCAGCTACATAGATAAAATTCTCAAGAGGTTTGCAATGCAAGATTCCAAGAAAGGTGGGCAACCATCTAGGTTTGGAATTACTCTTTCTAAGAAAGACTCTCTAAAGTCTGAGAAAGAAAGAGAATACATGAAGAAGGTACCTTATGCTTCGGCAGTAGGTAGTCTCATGTATGCCATGCTTTGCACATGATCGGATATTTGTTATGTGGTTGAGATTGTAAGTCGATTTCAGGCGGATCTAGGACCAAACCATTGGGTTGCGGTCAAGCATATTTTTAAGTACCTAAGAAGGACTCGAGGGTATATGCTTATGTATTCTAGTGAGGACTTAACTCCTCTAGGATATACTGACTCAGATTTTCAATCTAGTTTGGATTCTAGGAAATTGACTTCAGGTTTTTGTGTTTACTCTAGGTGGTAGTGCTATTAGTTGGAGAAGTGTGAAGCAAGATTGCACTTTAGATTCAACGATGGAGGCCGAGTATGTGGCAACTAGTGATGCTTCGAAAGAAGCAGTGTGGCTCCGCAAGTTTCTTGGGGATCTTGAGGTAGTTTCTAATATGGATAAGGTGGTATCACTGTACTATGATAACAGTGCAGCGGTAGCTAATGCCAAGGAACCAAGATTTCACAAGAAGAGTAAGCATATTGATTGAAAGTATCATGTGATAAAGGACTTCGTTGAGAGTGGGCATGTCACGAAGTGCAAAATCACGTCAGAGGACAATTTAGCTGATCCATTCACGAAGACACTTACTGGGAAAGTCTTCGAGAAGCATGTGGAAGCTATGGGGATGCGAGATTTGTCATATTTACTCACTTAGTGCAAGTGGGAGATTGTTAGACATGTATGCCCTAAGGAGTAAAAATGTAATAAGTTTTTAGAGACATTTTTATCAATAAAGAATTTATTTATTATATACCAAATCTTATCCTCTTTATGTTCATATTTGTTGAATGTATGATAAGCAAACAATAGTCTGAGACTGTCGGTCTAAACTTTTAAGAATTCGGCATATGATGGACAGATTATGCGGAAGACATGATTCTTAAGGTGATAATCTAAATCATAAGATCCGCAATCGAGGGAATAAAGTTGGGCACTTTATTCATGTAAATATTGTTATGTTGTCTATATCCCTATTGGGAGATGGTTTGTCTTGACCCTCAGAGGTGGACTCCACGAATAGAAACATTGACACGTTGTCATAGGTGACGATGTGTTGGATCGGGACATAAAGTAAATTGATTTGGATTAATAATTCTGTCTTGGCAAATCAATTCACTTTAAACAATCATTTGTATTGTATCTTAATCCTAAGATGAATAGTGGGCCCGTTGTCTTGACTTGTGTCTTTTAATATACCAAAGGGTGACACCCACATTTTAATAGTGGTATGCATGCTAGTACGTTGGAGACATGACTCTTGATAGCATAGACCTATTATTCATAGATATGGAATCCAGAGCTCCTTTTTAGGACTACTGATATCCTCTTATATGCGTTATCCTGTAATTGAAAAACTACAACGCTTAACCATTTGGATACATAGGTGTAATTGAATGGTATACCGTCTTTAGGTGGTAAGTTTTTCGATGGTGAGATAATGGAATGTAAGATAAAAATAATCAGAAAGGTAAGGCAGAACTTGTCCTTAAGCCGATTATGGATAATCCTATAGGGATACGGTACACTATGATATGTCATGGAGACTTAGCTTACAGGCTTTGTAATTCTATAAAGTTCGAGAGTGTAGCTCCAAGCTTTTAGTGGAGTAGCGTTGGAGTTGATAAGTATGAAATGTATATCTGGGATATTGGGTTTCATAATTATCGAAAGCTTGAACTATATAGGTCTATTTAATCCCTTTTGCTAGCTCACAAAATCCTGTAACAATGCGGTATGCTTTTCTAATTATTGGTGACTTATGTCATATTTATTAGATTGGTTGAAATTTGAAAGAATCAAATAATTCATGTCTGTTTATTGGTTGAATTAATTTTGTGACAAAATTAATTCAAGATTAAACTTATTGAATTGTTGGCATCGGATAATTCATGTCTATTTATGAGTTGATTTAATCTTGAATAAATTATATCAAGATAAACTTGTAGAATTATTAGGAATTTATTTATTTTCCTAGATATTATCTAGATAAAGTTGTTTTAATTAGATAACTTCTCTATTAGGTTATTTGAATTAAAACTAGGGCTTTATCCTATAGAATCTCGGGTGGAAAATAAAAGATTCGCTAAGATTTT
The DNA here is from genome assembly GCA_946598075.1 of Artocarpus hirsutus. Lineage (NCBI taxonomy): Eukaryota > Viridiplantae > Streptophyta > Magnoliopsida > Rosales > Moraceae > Artocarpus > Artocarpus hirsutus. The sequence goes on from CAMOHE010049116.1 coordinate 26,682, forward strand.
TTTTTTGACAGTTCAGCCTGCCGATTAGGCAGATCGGCCTGCCTATGCGTGAATAAAAAATCACACGTTTCACACGGATTTCATCATATATTGATCCGAATTTGATTCTAATTCAAATTTTTGAGACCTTATCTAATAAAGAATGACCATAGACCCAACCTATATACATAGGGAGTGGGTCTCATGAGTTATTTAGATCAATTGAGAGATTAAGAGTGAAACTCTACTGGTGAGATTCTGAAACTCCCTGAGAGCCCTTGTTCACAAATTACGAACACTAGTTTTGGGTTCTCTCAATTGGTTGGAAGGAGAATTACCTTAAGGAAGAGCTGTACGTGCTAGCCCATACTCACTTTGATCGTGGATAGAGAATAGCAAAGAAAACTAGTTGGTTGAGTCTCTTCTAGAGCGTTACTTCTCTTCACGGATTATGGGAGTTCTTCGGCATTCAAAGGTTAGTAAGATCCAGTTAATTTATGCATATAGCATGTCAAACTTGTGTTTTGAAAAATACTTTGATATAATATTTTTAAAATTTTGCTGCGTACTATTTTTCCAACAGAAGGTCAATAGGAGCAAAATCTATTTTCTTGTCTTATATGTGGATGATATCCTCCTTGCAACCAATGAAACAGGCCTCCCGTCAAGGGTACTTGAAATTCCATGATGTCATCACTTCATTTGGTTTTAAAAAGAATATCATATATACCAGAAGGTCAGTGGGAGCAAAATCTATTTTCTTGTCTTACATGTGGATAACATCCTCCTTGTAGCCAATCATAAAGGGTAACTATATGAGGTGAAATAATTTCTTTCTAAGAATTTCAATATGAAAGATATGGGTAAGGCATCTTATGTTATTGGCATTTAGATCCATAGAGCTAGATTTTGGTGTATTTTGGGACTTTCCTAGGAAACTTATATCAATAAAGTTTTAGAAAGATTCCAAATGAAGGATTGTTCACCTAGCATAGCACCCGTTGTAAAGGGTGACATGTTCAGTCTAAACCAATGCCTAAGGAATGATTTAGGGAAAAATCAGATAAGCAACACTCCTTATGCTTCAACTGTTGAAAGCCTTATGTATGCCCAGATCTGTACAAGACTTGACATTGCATTTTCTGTGGGAATGTTGGGCAGATATTAGAGTAATCCAAGCATTGACCACTGGAGGGCTACAAAGCAGGTGATGAGGTACCTTCAAGGTACAAAAGATTACATGCTTATGTATAGACAAACCGACGATTTGGAAGTGAGTGGCTACTCTTATTCAGACTTTGTTGGTTGTGTTGATTCAAGGAAATCAACATCTAATTATGTCTTTATGTTGGCTGAAGGAGCTATATCTTGGAGGAGTGAAAAGCAAATATTAGTTGCTACCTCCACTATAGCGGCAAAGTTCGTTTCATGTTTTGAAGCTACTTCACATGGTGTATGGTTAAAGAGTTTCATGTCAAACCTTAGAATTGCAGATTCTGTGCCTAGCCCATGAAGAATATATTGTGACAATTCAGCTACTATCTTTATGGCTAAGAATAATAAAAGTGGCAGTTAAAGTAAACACATCGACATTAAGTACTTAGCTATAAGGGAACGCATTAAGGAAAATAAAGTAGTCATAGAGCATATAACCACTAAATTAATGATAGCTAGGGCCAGCAATTTGGGTCACGACACAAACCCGACATGAAAAATACGGGTTAGGGTTGGGAAAATAGGCCTCGGGTTGGAATTGGGTCGAACTCGTCTGACCCGTACAAAAAATGGGTTGGGTTTGGGTTGACCCGAATCAACACCAAATTAACCCGAAATAACCTGCCAAAAGCATGTCGAAATCATGTTGACCCAAAAATTGACTTGAAAATTATTAATCAACTTGTGTAACCCAAATTGAACTCGTGTAACCTTAATGCAACCCATATAACCTGAAATTAATTTTAATGTGTCAAATTAGTCTAACATTTATTGTATATCTAACTTGACATGATTCTAATATCTAGCATATTTGTTTTTGTTAAACTTATACAAAGTCTTGTTAACTTTTTTGATGGTTTTGTTTTGTTGGGTTATTGTTTATTTTGTAAGCTTATTGTTGGGTCTATCGTGTTGCAGGTTTATCGGGTTTAGTGGGTTAGTGTGTCATGTCAACACAAACACGCACAAAGTAGCATATTGGCAGGTTGTATGGGTCGGGTCGGGTCAATCCGTCTACACATCAGGTCGCATCCGGTTTGGGCTTTTTTTGACCTGTTAGGTCACGGGTCGGGTTCAGGTTGGCGTGTTGGTTGTTTAAATAAGGACTCAACCCAACCCGTGGACCCAAATTGCCAGCCTTAATAGCAGATCCTTCTACAAAAGGAATGCCACCAAAGTCATTTAAGGATCATGCAGTTCAGATGGGACTTGGTTCCATAGTGTAATTTGTTTGTATGTACAATTTACAGTTCAAATGAAATTCTTATTCAATTGTGATATTTTCTTATTTTTGATTTACGAATATAGTTTAGAGAAAATTCACATTTAGCAGGACCGAGAATAAACATTGGGTTTATTCATAAAGTTAAGTCACCATATAAGGAATAAAGACTGAGAAATAATACATTGTAATACATGGAAGATAATACTCATACTTACAGAAACTTTGACCATGATTCATCTATTTATTTCTTAAAAGTTTAGGTTCAATGGATATTAAGTTAAACATGGAGATCAAGTGGGAGAATGAACTTTTTTTTTCCTTTATTTCAACCGTTTGTGAATGAACGGTTTCAACAATTTCAATTTGAAATTGATTGTAAGATTTGCATTCATTGCATCATTATGGTCTCATATTAATTTTTCCCTTTAACCCACAATAAACCTTTCTTTGGTAACTATTTTCTAAAGGCCATATAAGAATCTTTGACGTGAGGATTGTAGATATATAGAAAAAAAAGTCATTCACGTTCATGTGTTGAATAAAAATTTGATCCCTGTCACAAATACTCAAATTTACATACACCATCATTATTGACCGTCAGTGTGATAGAAGCATCCAAATATTCACAGAAATTTGTTCACGTAGTCCAAACAATAACATCAATGGCTAGAGATTAGTATCCGATTAAGCTTCTGTATAATTGAATTTTTAGTGCAATCCAGTTGTATGCACGTTATTTTAATTTTGTTTACGTTCAAAATTCTTTCCGAACATCCATCCAAATACTCAAAAGTTACGCTAGGTAGATGTGGACTGACACAATATTTTGATAAGGCAAAACACACATAAATATAACGACTTTTTTGCTTGAAAGAATATTAAGACTTGGCCAATGATTCAACCAACTCATTTTCATTTCAAATTGGCGTTTCTTCTTTGCAGTGTCTCATTAAGTCTATATATTAAGTAACGAACAATTGTATTAAAACAAATCCCGCCTCTACAATTATTAGCATCATACGTATTTTAAAGGATTTATGGTCATGGAAGGAAAAAAAAATTAAATGACACTGTATTTATGCAGCTTCTATTGCCTGTGCACAGTACTATGCATTCATAACACCAACATTCATTGACTCTGTATCTTGCTTCTTTTGATGAGTTACAACTTTATACCTTATCAACCAAAAAAAAGGGTCATGAAGGCATCATCTACGACTTGACCAACCTCAGAAATATGAATTGAAAGAACACAATCAAAGATATCAGACTTTACCAAAAAATTCAATTATTTGTGTTAGTTTTTAGACACAAAAATCTTAAAAAGAAAAACGCTAAAACTAAATATAATATGCAAAAGGGAAAAAAAAAACTTAAAAAGGGAAAGACTAAAAAACACTAAACAGGAGGCAAAAACACCAAAAAATAGTTAGATCCTTTGAACTAACCTCATGCTTCAGACCCGCCAGAAAGAGAAGACTGGATCCTTTTGGCAACGACTAGATTCTCACGATGATAGAGATCAACCAGATCCTCATGGCAATAGAGCACCTTGAAAAAACTGCCCTCAAGATCTGCCATCGTGTTCGATGGAGATGGCCACGTGAAGCTAAGGAAACAACAATCTCGCTACCCGCCATTGTTTGTCATCATCTGTGACGGAGAAGGCCGACTAGATCTACAATCAAAACTAGATGCTGATCACAGAGCTTAGAGCTTGGACCGCAGTAACACCACTAGTAGAAGCCTACTTGCAGCAATTAGGATCAGGTTTTCTGGAGGTAGATACCGAGGGGGAAAGAGGAGGGAGAGGGAGGCGAAGAAGGAAAGAGGAGAAAGGAGGAGGAGAGATATGATTTACCGTTTGTTTCAAATGAAATATGGGGCAAAAAATTATATGCATTATTATTATTAAAAAATAAAAAAAGAAAAGGGTAGTTATGAAAAAGGAAAAGTAAGATTGCAGTTTTAAAAACTCACTCACTTAAGGGGCATTCTATGTATTTTTCTCTTTGAAGAATTATAATTGGGCCCATAAAATTTTAGAAATAGTTCAAAGAGCAAATTGCATAATATTCTACTTTTTTTAGTTCCACATTAATTTATGCCACCAAATTTTCCTTTGCAAATTTTATTGCCACAAATTAAGTTTTACACGTTTTACCCTCATTTTGAATCTTTTCTTACAGTTCATTTTATTTTTCTTTCTCTCTCTAGTTTTCTTCCATTTTCTTTCTCTATTATTTTCTTCCATTTTCTTTCTCTCTCTAAGGTTTTCTTCCGATTTCAGTTCCAACTTTCTTTTGTTCCAATTGATTTTACGTTCTTTTTATTTTGGTCATTTTACTATTCGATTTTCCATAATTTTTCTTTGTTTCTTTTGTTTTGTTCTTCAATTATCCTTTTCTTTCATCTATGTTTTTTTTGTTCAAATAGATACTTTGTCATGTTCATCTTGTTCACCAATGATGCAAAATTAGATCTCGAGTACTAGATCATCTTTGTCACAACACTCCATTCTTGTGACCAATCTTACCAGATCTAAGGTATAGATCCCGACTCTAAACCAACATCAAAACTAGGTCATGTCCGCCAAGATTGCCATTTGCCGATGATGAGAAACAAAACTTGAACCAAAGCACTAGATCAATCATCACTGAGCAGTTCACGTTGTTGGACGTTGACAGGGTCTTTTGTGATGATAAAAATTCATTGCAATAAATTGAAAATTGCCACAAAAATTTATTTGCGACGACATGTCATCACTACTCAATGTCGCAAATAACTTTTTTATGACGATACAGTTGCGGCATTTTTAGTTGCAACGATAAATAGTCACAAAAATATTGCCACAATTATGTCATCTAGCTCGTTGTTCGTATGACGTGGCAAACATTTTTAGCAATGACAAATTTCAAAAATATCATCACAATAAATTGAACTACGCTGACGTAGTATTATTATTTGCAATGATTTTTTTGAAAAAACATTCGCAAATATATTTTTGTCTCTTGCTTTTGCGACGACAAATGTCATCGTAAATAGTTTGTTATCAATCTTTTTAATATATTTTTTAATACATTTTATTAAATTTTTAACTTTTTAATAATTGTTTTTAACTTTAAATAGAAATAATCAAATTATAATAATAAAAATAGAAATTAAATATTAAAAAAGACAATTGATAATATATTGCTCTAATAATAAAATAAAAGCCAAACCAAATATAATGTGTTGAAATATTGAGCAAAGAAGAAAATACAATCTAATCTCCTAAATTTATAACATTGTCGGTGTTATCATTGTTTTCGTTAGCGGCGTTTGAAGCAAGCTGAGGACCTAGATGAACAAAAGTTGGAGAAGTCATCATAGGCAAGAGTTGGATGGCAAGGATCAACTGGCCCACCAACTCCATCAATGTTATGCGGCATTGGTGAATATTCATGTTGTACTTGGCCGATCTCCGCAGAAAATCTTCCACATGTAGGTAAACAAGTGCCAAAGATGTTCCGTCCTATTGCAAACTACAGGATGAACCAACACTGCCAAAGTAAATCCTCTACGGGAGTGTGGGGCTTCATCTAGTCTTGTGTCTTCTACATCTACCTAGTATGTGCTCCAAAATTCCCTCCTTGTTAAGCATAGTTGTAGCTAAGGAGGAAGCAGATTGTGTCTTCTAGGTTTGTCTCTCCTGCTTCATTGTATTCTGCACAAATAACAGTTTACACATGCTATAAATACACAAAGTAATTTGAATAAGAGAAGATAGTATTAAAAATTTAAAGTACTTACAAAAGTCTACTATGCTTGGGGGCTAACCCAAGTCTCCCCATGACGATGCATGTCTAACTAGTTGTCTATAACAAACATTGGCTGTTGGATCATTGTGTTAGCCTATCCAACAATTTGAATGTGATAGAATAATATATTCTTTGATAACTTTTAAAGTTGCTTGTAGTTAAAAGAACTTACTAACCTTCTTGTTGCGATGTTGGGAAATGGATATTCGACCATGCAAACATGACCACTTCTGGTTGCCAGGATTGTTTTTATTTATCGTTCGCTTTTTCTATTTATTATAGTTTTTAACATTAGCAATATTGAGATTAATATATATAATAAATAACCAACTTCACAGGTATACAATTACTTGAAATTTTTCAGACATGCACCTATCGCAGTAATGACCCTAGTGTTCTTGACTCCTAAGTTTTTTTTTTTTTTTTTTTTAGGGCGGGGGGGGGGGGGGGGGGGTGGTGGTGGTTTTAATATAAC
>CAMOHE010049116.1:33395-49778 GCA_946598075.1 Artocarpus hirsutus
CCCCCCCCCCCCCCCCCCCCCCCCCCCCCCCCCCCGGCGGGGGGTGGTGGTTTTACTCTAACGTATGCCTCATTTGTGATCCTCTAAGTGCTTTTAAGTGTTCGGAGAGGTTGCTCTTCTAATCTTTATAGCACTTTGATGCCTCCTTATTAACTACACCATGGAGGACGGAGGATACTGCCCAACCTTTCATAGTCTAGAGCAAACCAATCCTATAACACATTCAATGTCATGATAATTACTTTTAGTATATTCTATAATAATTATGTTCTATAAAACTTATGTTTTATAATGATGAAGTTGATTGAAAAATAGCATGCACTATTGAATCTGTCTCTTATGCAGGGCATTGACATCTTCCTAAGCATCGTGGAATGGCTCACATGCATCTCGAATGTAAATGCCCATGGTACTTTCAAACCACGATTCAAGCAGCCCAAGTGCCTTCTAGGTGTGGCCGGCCTCATCAAATATGGCTGGAACCTTTATGTGCTTCGTTACATATGCGGTGACCTCATGACCCTTTACCTTTCCTTGATTGGAATGATAGCGAGGTGCGGCATTTGGTGCTATGAACATCAATCAATATTTCAAATTAAATTATTTGATCGAATATGCAATTGGATTGTAACATACTTGACTGATTGTGTGACGGTACTCTATATGGGTCAGGTGGTGGTTGTGTTTCACTTGAAAAACTGGCACAAGTAGCAACATGTCCATACATATCCAACTGTTGACATATAAAATGTTTAATATTATAATTTAGTACTAGAATAATTATGTTCTACAATAATATTAAAAGGGCATGTATATAAAAAAAAGGGCCACTATACATTATTTTTATTCTTCATCACTGCTAATGTCTTAAATGTTGCCACCATCATTAACGTCATTATAATATTTGTATCGTTATCTTCAACTTCAACGTACTCATCTAAAGTTTCATCCTCCTCTTCTTGTAAATCCCAATCATCATCTTTTTTGGGAGACTTGTCTTCTAAGATTGTATCAACATCGGATGTGGCAACATTAAATGATACATTAGGGTGATTTCATATCAAGGTGTCAATCTCTGGTAGTTCAACTACTAATTTAATATTTGCACTCTATATCTTGAGCTACCATCACGCCATCCAATTAAGCACAATTAGATGCCTTTTTTGCTTCTTACCCCATAATTTTCATGTTTATCAAGTAATCTAGTTCCAACATTATGTAACTGAGCTAATATTTGCTAAATGAAATTCTAAGACTGGGGAGGTTGTTGATCAAACCTACTATCAAACTTTTTGCTATTTTGCATCTTATGAGTAATAGGAAGCCATCATCGATGCCTAGTAAAACTTAACAAAACAAGTTTTGTTTGTTATCTGCTTTAAGGGGGTTGCATCATTGCAGGGTGGACATACCAAATACCCTTGACCACTCTAGCCAAATAAACTTCTACGAGTAGGGAAGTTGTTAAATGAGAAGGGAAGTCATTAATTGTCATGAGCAACACAGCCCATATCTGAAAAGACATTTTCTAAGCAGTATCGCCCACAACAATCCCTTTTTCCCATAACTATTTTAACTCATCTACAAGGGGCTTTAAGAACACATCCATTTCTTTCCTAAGAGCATTTGGGCCAAGAATAAACAAGGTCAACATCTTGTATGGGGCCTTGGTGCATAACCATAGAGGTAAATTATAAGCAGTTATAACCACTGGCCATATACTGTATGAAAGGCTCATGTTCTTGAAAGGGTTGAAACTATCAGCAACTAAACTTAATCGAACATTTCTTAGTTCAAAGGCAAAAGCTGAGTATTTTTCATCAAGTTCCTTTCACTCTTTACCATTAACTGGATAACGTATTAGTTTTCATCCTTTGATCGCCCATGTTGGTGCCACGTCATTTCCTTAGCAATGTGATGGGAAGCATACAAACACTTCAACCAATCCTTTAGAGGAAAGTAACATAGTACTTTCTACGGAACTTTCTTCTCTTTCTTACTCTTCCAATGGCTTGTGTTACAAGTGGGACATGCCTATAGACAATATTTTCCTTCCAAAACAAAGCATAATCATACTTATAGACATTAATTGTCTCGTAGCTTAAGTCCAGTTTACTCAATAACTTCTTTAACTCATAATGAGATTCATGTAACTTATTCCCATTAGAGAATGCATATTTTAATAACTTCAACATAGCATCCATGTATTCGTTAGGCCACTTATACAGCACTTTTATGTGCATCAATTTCAATAAGAAATTAAATGATGAATACCTAGTGTAACCTGAACACGATCCCACTTAGAGTTTAGATAAGAGATCCTTGAATTCATCATCGTAGGATCTTCAATATCCACTTCTGTCTCACCCAACATATCATGATCATCATTAATGTCAGCAACATCTTTAATGAATGCAAGCTCCTTGTCTAATCGTTCAGTTACAACTAAGCCAGTACTTGAAACCTCCTCTACTTTATCATGGCAAATCTATTTAGTGTACAACGTATCAAAACCAAATCGATGTATGTGTGCTTTCACTGTTTCAACTGGCCACTTGTCATAATTTTTACACTTCACACAAGGACAACTAATATTTCTAGATATACATTCATAATTATTAACTCCAACACTACTCTACTAAAAGCTTAGAGCCGCACTCTCGAACTATATAGAATTATGAAGCCCGTATAGCTAAGTCTTTATGGCATATCATAGTATATCGAATCCCTATAGGATTATACATAATCAGCTTAAGAACAAGTTCTGTCTTACCTTCTCGATTATTTTTATCTTACATTCCATTATCTCACCACCAGAAAACTTACCATTTAAAGATGGTATACCACTTGGTTACACTTATGCATCCAAATGGTTGATCACTTTAGTTTTCCAATTATAGGATAATGCATATTAGAGGATATCACTACTTCTAAAGAGGAGCTATGGATTCCATATCTATGAATAACAGGTTTACGCTATCAAGAGTCATGCCTCCAATGTACCAGCATGCGTACCACTATTAAAATGTGTGTGCCACCCATTGATACATCAAAAGACACAAGTTAAGACAATGGGCCCACTATTCATCTTAGGATTAAGATACAATATAAATGGTTGTCTAAAGTGAATCAATTTGTGTAACGCCCCCCTTTACAGACGTCATAGATGTCATTACATTCGTTTTGTATTACTTTTATTTATAAGGTAAACTATTTAATGAAAAGATAATTTGAAAACATAAATTGAAAAACATACTCAAGATCCATGCGTTTTTTTTATTAACTTAATCATTTTAGATAACTTAATCTATTTTTATAATAATAATTTACTTATTCATTCATTTTTTTTAAATAGTATGCCAAAACAATTGTAATTTGAATTAACTTTTAATTAATTTTTTTTTTAAAAAACATTACTAAAATTTTGCATACATACTTCGGTAGGTCAGACTTGATCAGCAGGCCAATATTCAACCATCGGCAGGCCGCTCGAGGCTTTGCAAAATAGGTTTCAAAATTCGATAAGATCGGTAGGCCGGTACAGGGTATTCTACAGGCCGATCCATGCATCGGCAGTCCGACCAATAATGGTCGGCATGCCGAACTCTTAAAAATTAAAAATTAATATACTTTTTTTAACAAGTTCCAAAAACTTCAAGGTGTGGAAACAATAAACATACTTAGAAATAAAAACATAAAAATAAACATAGTTCCAAAGTTTTAAAACTTCTTTTCTTAGTGTCTTCCGTTTGCAATTCATCATCCTTAGCTCATATGCCCATCAGTGTCCTCCACCTAATCCATAGCTCTCTTACCTTTATCTACAACATAATGTAAAACTTAAATAAACAAACACTTAGTAAGTACATTTATATCTCACAATTTAAAACATTTTATGCACATCATCATCATCACCATCATCATCATAATAGTGCACTAGGCACATTTTCATAGGAACATATCTTTCATTAGATTGACCATATTAAAACTTTATTCATTTTATCTTAAGGGCCCAAGTGTTGCACCATAACATCATCATCATAGGCGCGTCGTCATGAAAGGAGAGGGGTAGCTAATCCCAAACCAAACATGACACACAACATATCATATCATAACTTAACATTTCATTGGGTGTGCAACACTTATTTAGGTGATACATATATACATATTTATACTTTCATGTTTTGAAAAACATTGTCATCAAAACATGCATAAACTTTCATACCTTAAAAACTTTATAATAATACTTCATGAAAAATCATCATGAGAAATCATCATAGAATCATCATGAACATAGATTTCAAACTTTTCATAAACTCATACTTTTCATAAACACATCATGTTGTAGGTGAGAATATACTTACTTCAATAAGCTTACTTAACCTTAACTTGTAGGTGACGACGCCGCGGTCTCGATGTGCTCACTTCCCATTTTGTTCATGTCATACATTCATAATCATTTTGTTCATGTCATACATTCATAAAATGGCAATTAACATTTATTTTCAATGAATTAATCACCACAACTTAACATTCATTTCATATAACATCACATACAGATTTATTTCTTAAAAAATACATTTACAACATATTTCATTAGCTTTAAAACATTTAAATAAAGCTATCAACACAATTATATTTCTTACCTTCATGAATTCATAACTTAATAACTTTACTTTCACATACAATTTGAGCACCAAATTTTGCAAGAACAAAGTTAACATATAAACGCATTACCATGATTTTTCTTTGGTCATAAAAATTCCATTTAAAGTCTCAAACAAGTCATACAACTTATATACCAAAATCTACCAGCAACAAGAACACAGTGAGCAATCCTTAACTCAGGTCTATTTATCACATTTTCATGCCATAGAAAAATCTACAAAAATTATCACAAATAGTAGACACCTACGATTATAACATATCCAAAAATTAACTTTAAATAAATTCTATATAATCCAATACATGCATTAAAAGACAGAGGCAATAATAATTTTCATTGTGTTAGACAGTGAGTTTCATATATTTTTCATATTCCAATAAATTAAATAAAATTTCAATGACCCCAAAATTCATATTACAAGTCATTAACATATAATTACAGAACCACAAAATTTCATATCGCCAAATAAAAATCATTAAGTCATTCAAAACTTCATCCAATCACAATCCCTCAATTTCATGGATAAAACAGTCCTAAAAACCTAGTCTTAATGAAAATTTTATTACACATAAAATATTAATCAAATCATCACCAAATTTTTCAATCCATAATTTAACATATACGTGAATATATTCACCAAATTTCATGAAAAATAACCTTCATTTGCAATAAGAACAACATCCTTATATTTGTGCAACACAACCAATTAGCAACAATTCATTATGAGGTGCAGAGTGTAAACATTTAATATCTCAGCCTACATAACACCGAATGGCACTAAATTTGGAGCAACATCACATAGCATATTCATGAAAATCATATTAAAATTTCAGAGCAAACAAAAATTTCTGGGCAAAGATATGAGGGTCAGAACTTATAGACAATACAACATTACCGTTCAACATTAATCAACAGTGCGGGGTGGAGAGAAAAAAAATTCATATCTTAGTGTAGAAAAATCCAATTGAGGTGAAATTTTGAGTGTTAGTACATAACACATACATGAATAACATATTAAAAATTCAGAGCAAAATGAAATTTGGAGAGAAAGATATGGCATCTGAATTTAGGAGAAGAAATATCAAAAAATGAATTCTTATCTTAATACAATTTCTTCTCAAAACTCCTTCGAATTCACCCAAGAGAACAATGTTTTATTCAATTATTTGCAACAAAAATTTAAGGGAGGAGAAAGGGTGGAGGAAGACATGAAAAGAGAAAAGAAAAGAAAAGAAAAGAAAGCAAAGATATCTGAGAGAAATTTTGCAAGAGAGAGAATGAGTTTTTTTTTTTTAATCGTGAAAATGAAATTCAAAATAAGGAAAACTCATCTTCTTAATACTAATCAGAATTTTATGATTGAAATCAAGGCAAAATTCGTGGGAAAAATGGCGAAGATTGAGGGAAAACGTCAAAGCTTTCAAAAATGGTTCAAGTTACCATATTTTGCCTTTTCAAATGTGGAAACTTCATCAATTAATTTCAATCAATCAAAAGTCAAATGTTTAATTTCCTAAAATGAGGAAAATTACTCCAAAAATATGCTAATCAGTTAAAAATCATCATTAAATATATACATCGTAAATAACATGAATACTTAAGCACATCAATTCCATGTGACCGTCACATGTCATAACACTTAAAATAAAATGGTTAGCACCATTATATCGTAGATCATAACACATAACATAAATATAACACTTAACATCGTTACTAATATGACAAAATCCGTAACATGAAAATTTGACAGGTGTTACAATTCTCCCCATCTTATAAGAGTTTCGTCCTCGAAACTCAAAACAATTGCGGATATTTAATTCTCATATCATCTTCACGTTCCCATGTGGCTTCTTCTATTTGTTGATTTCACCAAAGTACCTTGACCAATGGAATTTCTTTACTCCGCAAAGTCTTAGTTTTTCGATCAAGAATCTCCACTGGCTTTTCTTCATAGCTTAAGTCTTCTCGTATTTGGATCACTTGTGGCTCTATCATGTGCATAGGATCTAGGACATATTTCTTGAGCATTGAAATGTGAAATACATCATGCATTGCTGACATCTCTACTAGCAATCGCAACTGATATGCTGCTTTACCAAGTTGCTTCATTATTTCATAGGGCCCAATAAATCTTGGGCTTAACTTGCCTTTCTTATCGAACCTTATAACTCCTTTCATTGGTGCAACCTTCAAGAACATAGATTTGCCTATAGAAAATTCTAAGGGTCTTATTCTTTTGTCAGCATAACTTTTCTATCGGCTCTAAGCGGTTTCTATTCTTTTCCAAATTAACTTAATCATCTCGGAGGTTTCGTTGACAAAATCAGTCTTTTCATCATCGATGCTTTCCATCAACTTCTTCTCACCAGCTTGATGCCAATATATAGACGACATACATTTTCGTCCATATAGAGCCTCATAAGGCGTCATTCCAATTGTCGCTTGGTAGCTATTATTGTAAGCGAACTCCACTAACAGTAACACTTTACACCAGCTGGTCTTGAAGTCGAGAATATAGGCCCGAAGCATATCCTCTAAAATCAAGTTTATCCTCTCCGTCTAGCCAACTGTCTGAGGATGAAAAGTTGTACTGAAGTGTAACTTGGTCCCCATTGCAGTCTGAACACTTTTCCAAAACTTGGATGTAAACCTGCCATCACGGTCTGAGATGATAGACTTAGGAATTCCATGCAGTCGTACAATCTCCTTGACATAGAGTTCCGTTAACCGTTCCATGGACTAAGCGATCTTGATAGGAATGAAATGCGCCGTCTTCGTCAGTCGATCCACAACGACCCAAATAGCGTCATATCGTTCATAGTCCTAGGCAATCATGCAATGAAATCCATTGCGATATTCTCCCATTTCCATTCTGGTATTTGAATTGATTGTAAATCACCGCCAGGTCCCTAGTGTTCAGCTTTAACTTGCTGACATGTCAAACATTTCTTTACATACATAGCAACATCGTGTTTTATTCCAAACCACCAGAAGTTATCCCTTAGATCATCATACATCTTTGTTGCACCTTGATGAATTAAGTAAGGAGTGTCATGAATTTCTACCAAGATTCTTTCCCTTAAACCATCAACATTGGGAACACACATGCAGTCCTTGAGGTACAGAGTTCCATCATCAGCAATTTGAAACTCTTCACATTTCCCTTCCTTCTTTTCCTGCTTAATCCTTGTAAGGCTTACATCTTCCTCTTGCTTACACTGAATCTCATCGTGCAGCGTTGGAGCAAGAGTAAATGCTGATAGCTGGCCTATGACAAGTTTCAAACCAAAGTCCTGAATTTCCTTTCTCAAAGGCTGAGACATTGCTTGCATTGACATTAGCATAGCCGCTGACTTCCTGCTTAAAGCATCAACCACTCGATTAGCCTTTCCAGGGTGATATAGGATTTCATAATCATAATCCTTCACCAACTCTAGCCATCTCCGCTGTCTCATGTTCAGGTCTTTTTGAGTGAAGAAGTACTTTAAACTTTGATGATCAGTGAAGATCTTGCATTGAACTCCATACAGGTAATGCTTCCATATCTTTAGCATGAAAACAACTGATGCTAATTATAGGTCATGAGTAGGATAGTTCTTCTCATAATCCTTTAATTGTCTCGAGGCATAGGCAATCACCTTGTCATTTTGCATTAGAATAGCACTGAGGCCCATCTTAGATGCATCACTGTAAATTATGAACCCATCATTTCCTTCTGGAATGGCCAATACTAGAGCTGTTGTTAGCCTCTTCTTCAATTCTTGGAAACTCTTACTTCTGTCCATTCATACTTCTTTCCTTTACGAGTTAGATTTATGAGTGGTGTTGCAATCTTAGAAAAGTCTTCCATAAATCTTCGGTAATAACCAACTAGGCCTAAGAAGCTTCTGATCTCACTTACATTCGTTGGTTGTTTCCAGTTGAGAACAGCCTCTACCTTAGCGGGATCAACCATAATCTCTTCCTTTGATATTACATGGCCCAAGAAGGACACTCTATCAAGCTAGAATTTGCACTTGGAGAACTTCGCATATAATTTATGTCTCCTTAATGTCTCCAGCACAATCCTTAGATGCTCTACATGTTCTTCTTGACTCTTCGAATAAATAAGAATATCATCGATAAACACAACAACAAATTTATCGAGGAAATCCTTGAATATCCTATTCATTAGATCCATGAAGGCTGCAAGTACATTCGTTAGACCAAAAGATGTAACCACAAATTCATAGTGACCATACCTCGATCTAAAGGCAGTCTTTGGGATGTCTCCTACTTTAATCTTCAGCTGATGATATCCCGACCGTAGATCAATCTTTGAGAACACAGATGCACCCTTGAGCTGATCAAACAAATCATCGATTCGAGGCAATGGATACTTGTTCTTTGTTGTTACCTTATTCAGCTCTCTATAGTCGATGCAAAGTCTCATAGTGCCATCCTTCTTTTTCACAAACAAGACTAGAGCTCCCCATGGTGAGTGACTCGGCCTGATGAAACCTTTGTCAAGCAATTCTTTTAGTTGCATGTGAAGCTCCTTTAACTCTGCTGGGGCCATTCTGTACGGTGCCTTTGAAATCGGGTCAGTGCCTAGAGCGAGTTCAATCTTGAATTTGATTTCTCTATCAAGAGGTAGGCTTATCAAATCATCTGGAAACACATCTGGAAATTCACGTACTACTTCCACATCTTCTATCCTTGTCTTTTCTTCTTGGCTTTTATCTACGATATTCGCCTAGTAACCCATGTAGCCGCTAGCTAGTAACTTCCTTGCTTTCATAGCTGATAAAAACATACTGGGTTTCTTCCTAGACTAGCCAACATACACAAACTTCTGTTCACCTTCTGGTAGGAAGATCACTTTTCATTTTCGACATTCAATGGAAGCATTATACTTGCTCAAAAAATTCATTCCAAGAATCATATCATAATCGCACATGTCGAATCACTATAAGGTCGACAAAAAGTTTCCTTTTAGCAATCCGTAAGGGTATGGTACGCAAACAGTGCATAGATATCATCACTTTCCCAGAGGGTAGTGTCATAGTGAATCCCTGTCCCATAGGCTCTCAGTGAACCCCTAACTTCTTAGCAAAAGATGAAGATACAAAAGAATATGTAGCACCCTTATCAAAAAGAACATAAGCATTAGTAGATAGGCTCGTTATCTGACCTGTGACCACATTTGAGGTCTCAGCAGCCACTTGTTCTTTCGTTATGGCATAGATACGGGCATTTGTAGGTGGGGCTTCAAGTCTTCCTTGACTAATCAGTGGCCCTTCTAAGGAAGCTTGCATCTGATGGAACTGGACTGAAGGATCTCTCTGTTGATTTTGAGCATTCGCCTGATTGGGGCAGTTCTTAACAAAGTGACCTTCTCACCCACATATAAAACACCACTTAGATTCCTGACGACATTCTCCAGGATGATTTCTTCAACATTTGGTGCTTGGTTGAAACTGCCTATGGTTGTTGTTGGGTTGGCCACCATTATGTCTCTTGTTGCCTTGGTTTTGCTAGTTCTGAGGGTAGCTCTTCCTCTTGTTGTTCCTCCAATACTAGTTATTGTTATTGTTGCTATTGTTCCGATGTGGAGGGCGGTTCTAGTTGTTTGCATTATAGGCTGGCTGACCTAACTGAGCTTGGTTCCTTCTTTACTTCGGCAAGTGGAACTCAGCACGTTGAGCTCTTAAGACAACCTATTCTTGTTTTCTGGGAGGACTGGGCCCATCAACTATTGTAGCAATCTCTGGCTTGAGAACTCTAATAGCTTTCTTACCCTTTCACTTTCATTGCTAACCATCCCTAGGCAAAGACAGGCTAGTTGATCAAACTTGGCCACCACATCTGTAACTGACATATCTCCCTAGCGTAGATTCTCAAACTCGTCGTAGTGCTTCCTAGTTATGTTCAAGTGGAAGAACTTCGTGTTAAACTTGTGGATGAAGTCAGCCCATGACATCTCTTTGACATTCCTACTTTGTTCAATGCCATCCCACCAAATCCTGGACTCCATGGTAAGGTAGTATGATGCACAAAGAACCTTCTCGTTATCCATGAAGCCCATGAGTTTTAGTGTGGCCTCTAAGAGAACCACAAAATTCATATTACAAGTCATTAACATATAATTATAGAACCACAAAATTTCACATCACCAAATAAAAATCATTAAGTCATTCAAAACTTCATCCAATAACAATCCCTCAATATCATGGATAAAACAGTCCTAGAAACCTAGTCTTAATGAAAATTTTATTACACATAAAGTATTAATCAAATCATCACCAAATTTTTCAGTCCATAATTTAACATGTACATGAATATATTTACCAAATTTCGTGAAAAATAACCTTCATTTGTAATAAGAACAACGTCCTTACATTTGTACAACACAACCGATCAGCAACAATTCATTATGAGGTGGAAAGCGTAAACATTTAATATCTCAGCCTACATAACACCAAATGGCACAAAATTTGGAGCAACATCACATAGCATATTCATGAAAATCATATTAAAATTTCACAGTAAACGGAAATTTTTAGGCAAAGATATAAAGGTCGGAACATAGAGACAATACAACGTTAATGTTTAGCATTAATCAATAGTGAGGGGTAGAGAGAAAAAAAATTCATATCTCAGCGTAGAAAAATCCAATTGAGGTGAAATTTTGAGGGTTAGTACATAACACATACATGAATAACAAATTAAAACTTTAGAGCAAAACAAAATTTGGAGAGAAAGTTATGGCATCCGAATTCTGGAGAAGAAATACCAAAAAATGAATTCTTTCCTTAATACGATTTCTTCTCAAAACTCCTTCAAATTCACCCAAGAGAACAATGTTTTATTCAATTATTTGCAAAGAAAATTTAAGGGAGGAGAAACGGTGGAGGAAGATGTGAAAAGCAAAAAGAAAAGAAAAGAAAAGAAAGCAAAGATATCTGAGAGAAATTTTGCGAGAGAGAGAATGAGTTTTTTTTTTTAATTGTGAAAATGAAATTCAAAATAAGGAAAACTCATCTTCTTAATACTAATTAGAATTTTCTGATTAAAATCAAGGAAAAATTCGTGGGGAAAATGGTGAAGATTGAGGGAAAACGTCAAAGCTTTCAAAAATGATTCAAGTCACCATATTTTGCCTTTTCAAATGTGGAAACTTCATCAATTAATTTCAATCAATCAAAAGTCAAATGTTTAATTTCCTAAAATGAGGAAAATTACTCCAAAAATATGCTAATCAGTCAAAAATCATCATTAAATATATACATCGTAAATAACATGAACACTTGAGCACATCAATTCTACGTGACCATCACTTGTTATAACACTTAAAATAAAATGGTTAGCACCAGTATATCGTAGATCATAACACATAACATAAATATAACACTTAACGTCGTTACTAATATGACAAAATTCGTAACTTGAAAATTTGACGGGTGTTACAATTTGCTGAGACAGAATTATTAATCCAAATCAATTCACTTTATGTCCTAATCTAACACATCGTCATCAATGACAACATGGCAATGTTTCTATTCACGGAGTCTACTTTCGATGGCCAAGACAAACCATCTCCCAATAGAGATATAGACAACATAACAATCTTTACATGAATAAAGCACCCAACTTTATTCTCTCGATTGCGGATCTTTTGATTTAGACCATCACCTTAAGAATCGTGTCTTCCGCATATTCTATCCATCATATGCCCAATTCTTAAAGGTTTAGACTAACAGTCTAAGACTTTTGTTTACTTAATATACATTCAACAAATATGAACGTAAAGATGACAAGATTGGTATATAAATAATAATTCTTTATTGATAAAAATTTCTCCAAAAACATATTACATTTTTACTCCTTAAGGCATAGACGTTTAACAATCTCCCGTTTGCACTAAGTGAGTAAATATGACAAATCTCGCATCCTCATAGCTTCCACATGCCTCTCGAAGAGTCTCCTAGTAAGTGTCTTCGTGAATAGATCATCAAAATTATCCTCTGATGTGATTTCACACACCGTGACATGCCCGCCCTCGATTAATCCTTTATCACATGATACTTCCTATCAATATGTTTACTCTTATTGTGAAATCTTTGTCCCTTAGCATTAGCTACCATTGCACTATTATCACAGTATAGTGATACCGCCTTATTCATACCAGGAACTACCTCAAGATCTCTCAAGAAACTTGCAGAGCCACGCTGCTTCTTTTGAAGCATCACTAGCTGCCACATACTCGGCCTCTATTGTTGAATCTGAAGCACAATCTTGCTTCATACTTCTCCAACTGATGGCACCGCCACCTAGAGTAAACACAAAACCTAAAGTCAATCTCCTAGAATCTAAATAGGATTGAAAATCTAAGTCAATGCATCCTAGAGGAGTCAAATCTTCACTCGAATACATAAGCATATACCCTCGAGTCCTTCTCAGGTACTTGAAAATATACTTAACCGTAACCTAGTGGTTCAGTCCCAGATCTGCCTGAAATCGACTTACAATCCTGTTCGCATAACAAATATTTGGTCGTGTGCAAAGCATGGCATACATGAGACTATCCGCTATCGAAACATAAGGCACCTTCTTCATGTATTGTCTTTCTTTATCAGACTTTGGAGAGTCTTTCTTAGAAAGAGTAATTCTAGACCTAGATGGTTGCCCACTTTTCTTGGAATCCTACATTTCAAAACGTCTTGAGAATCTTATCTATGTAGCCAGCTTGGGACAAAGCTATCATTTTGCTCTTCCTATCTCGAAAGATCTAGATACCGAGAATAAAATTAGCCTCACCCAAGTCCTTCATGTCAAATTGCTTGATCAACTATAATTTGACCGATAACAATGCCCCAACGTTATTACCAATTAGCAAAATGTCATCTACATAGAGTAGCAAAAAAACCACCTTCCCATCCTTAATGTGTTTATAAACACATGGCTCATCCACATTTTGTGAGAACCCATAAGTCTTGATCACTTGATCAAATTTTATGTTCCAAGAATGGGAAGCCTGCTAAAGTCCATAAATTGACTTTAGTAGCTTACAAACCTTACCTTCTTGACCCTTGACAGTGAACCCATCTAGTTGTTCCAGATAAATGGATTTAAGAAGATAGCCATTTAGAAAAGCCGTCTTGACATCTATCTGCTAAATCTTGTAGTCGAGAGTGGCAGCTATCGACAAGAAAATCTAGATGGACTTAAGCATGGCCACAGGAGAAAAGGTTTCCTCGTAATCGATTCCTTCCTTTTGTGTGTAACTCTTAGCTACCAGTCTAGCCTTAAAAGTTTTGACCTTTCCATCCACTCCTCTTTTCCTCTTGTAGATCCACTTACACCCTATGGGTTTTACCCCTTGGGGAAGATCCACAAGCTTCTAGACCCGATTAGTCTCCATAGACTTCATCCTTGTGTTCATGGCCTCTGTCTAGAGTTTTGAATCAACATCCTCCATAGGCTCTACATAAGTATAAGGATTCCTGTCATGTTTATGTGGTTCAGCCAAGAAGGCCTCACCATTGAACATAAACCTTTCAAGTTGACTCCCGATCCTTCCACTACGTCGAAGCCCCTTAGGTTGTTGTTGTTCAAGTTTATATGGTTTTTCCACACCAATCAGAAGGGTTTCGTTTGGAACCCCAAGAGTGATTGGATCACTCCTTAACTCTTCAAGTACCACTTTGATTCAAGGCTTAAAGTCGTACATGTAACTCTTCTCAAAGAAAGTTGCATTAGTTGAAACCACGACTTTATTTTCCTTTGGGTTATAGAATTAATCCCTTTTAGTCCCTTTTGGATATCCTACAAACATGAAGACTTTCAAACGTGCTTCCAACTTATTCACATCCTTAAATAGGACATGAGTCTAACATCCCCATATATGAATATGGTTTAAAGATGTCTTATTGCCCATCCATAACTTGTGAGAAATTTTAGGGACCGATTTTGAAGCATATTGTTCAAAAGATAATATGCAGTTTGTAATACATATCTCCAAAAGGATAAAGGTAATGATGAATAACTCATCATGGACCTAACCATGTGCAATAAAGGTTTATTTCTTCTCTCTACTATGCCATTTAGCTACGGAGTGCCCAGCATAGTCAAATAGGATAAAATCCCATTCTCTAATAAGTGTCCTAAGAACTCATCAGAAAGGTATTCTCTACTTCGATCAGATCGAAGTGCCTTTATAGGTCTACCCAATTGTTTTTCCACTTCAGCCTGAAACTCCTTGAACTTGTCATAATTTTTGCTTTTATGGTGCATTAGGTACACATACCCATACCTTAAGTACAATAATAAAAGTGACAAAGTACTCATACCCTCCTCGTACTTGAATGTTCATCGGTCACTAAACATCATTATGCACAAGTTCTAGAACCACTTCGGCCCTATTGCCTTTAGACCCGAATGGCTTTTTGGTCATTTTACCCTCTAAACAAGATTCACATTGAGGTATAAATTTCACCTTTAAGTGACTTAAAGGTCCATCCCTTACCAACCTTTGAATCCTATTCAGGTTAATATGACCAAGGCACAAATGCCAAAGATAAGTCTTATTAAAGTGAGAAGTTTTAAGTCTTTTAGAGTTATTATCATTCATCTTAACATTAAGCCGCAATAAGTCCATCTTAGGTTTGATAAAATATAGATTATTTTGCATCTATCTAGAACAGATAAAAGATTTATTTTTATCAATCACCACTTTATTATTAAAAGAAACCAAATAGGAGTCTTTAAATAAACAAGCTATAGAAATTAAATTTCTCTTAAATTGAGGAACATAAAAACAATCTCGTAAATTAAATTCTTATAATTATCAAAATAAAGATGGACGTCTCCCACTGCTTTCGCTAAGACCAAAGATCCATCGCCCATCCAAAGAGTGAAGTCTTTATGAAGCAAACTTCTTGTTGCTTTGAACCCCTACAGGGAAACACAAACATGATTAGTTGCACTAGAATGTATGACCCAAATGTCACTAGATTCCTCAACTAAACAAGTTTCTAAGCACAAAAGATAACACCTATCTCCTTAGGAAAGGAAGTCCTTGCAATTCTTCTTTATATGCCTGACCTTTTCGCAAAAGAAGCACTTTAGCTTCTTCAGGTTCTTCTTCTTCTTCTTCTTCTTGCTCTTGTTGCTTGCAAGAATAAAAGACTTCCCGTTCTTGGCCTGTTGTTTCTTTCCCTTCCCAAAGTTGGGATTGGAACCAAAAGTAGCCACTAAATTGTCCTCTCCACTACCAGGAGACTCCCTGATCAGTAGTTCAAATTCTAGCAATTGTTTCATTAATTCTATTAAGGTCATATCTCGCCTCTTGCTTAAATTAAATGTAGCTCTAAACAAAATAAATTCCTTTGACAGAGTCTCAAAGACCATAGTCATTTGAGTTTCAGCATCTATGTCGCTCCATTGGTTTGTGCCTCAGTGAGGTAACCCATGACCAACAACATATACTCATTTATAGATGTCCCCGGTCTCTGCTTATAGTTCAAGAGTTTTCGAAGTGTCCCTTGCTGCTTAGTTAAGGTCTGGCCTCCAAACATGTCTTCCAAATTATCCAGGTTCTTAAACGAGAGGACGATATCCAGGTTCTGTTTCCACTCATTATAATTCTGTCCGGTTCATTGGTTTTTATTAACTATGAAAGATAAAGTATTTTTAGACATTTTTAATCTATAATAAAGAATCATAAACCAAACATA
>CAMOHE010049116.1:49798-106376 GCA_946598075.1 Artocarpus hirsutus
TTCCTTTGACAGAGTCTCAAAGACCATAGTCATTTGAGTTTCAGCATCTATGTCGCTCCATTGGTTTGTGCCTCAGTGAGGTAACCCATGACCAACAACATATACTCATTTATAGATGTCCCCGGTCTCTGCTTATAGTTCAAGAGTTTTCGAAGTGTCCCTTGCTGCTTAGTTAAGGTCTGGCCTCCAAACATGTCTTCCAAATTATCCAAGATCTGCTTAGCAGTCTCATAATCCTCATGTTGAGCCTATAAACATGTTGTTTATGCTGGCCATAACATAGCAGCAGGCCTAATCGTTTGCATCTTTCTAATGATCATATGCTTAGAATTGATCATTGGTAGAATCTCCCATAGGCTCGAGAGGACAAGGGGTTATCAGTACAAATTTTAGTTTCTTAAACGAGAGGACGATATCCAGGTTCTGTTTCCACTCATTATAATTCTGTCCGGTTCATTGGTTTTTATTAACTATGAAAGATAAAGTATTTTTAGACATTTTTAATCTATAATAAAGAATCATAAACCAAACATAAGTAAACATAGCATAATAATTTAGTAAAATAACACAATCATGTAAAAACATATAAATGTGTTTATGGGTCAAAACCCTGAAAATATCACAAGCTTACAATGATAATTCCCAACTCAAAATTTAGCAAGCTCCTAGAGGAGTCATGCCAAATTCAATCAGGAACACGGATCCCCTCTTGATTAATATATGCTATCTAGGACGCGTATGATCCAGCATATATTAATAATAATTTCTTTGGCTATTAATTTTATTTACAAAGCTCCTAAGGGAGGTTAATAATAAAATTAACATGAGTGTATAACCGTTATTTCAATATTTTATCCATGATTTATAATCACCACCTAGGGGTGTGCAACCATATATCATTCTAAAATACCTTATCCTTTTAGATATCCAACCTGGTACATGATGAAGTCCCTTCCTATGGGTCAAAACCACCATGTTCTTCCTATGGATTAGGTCCTCTCTTCAAAAACCTTCTCCCACTCAATTTTTTGAAATCAAGGTTTTATTTTAAAAAGGCATGCATGAACAATTTTAATATGAGTGGCACTCACTATTCTGTATGACATGTTATCAATATACATAGCAAATCATATTATAATGCAGACAAGCAAAGCTACAAGCAAAATAATAATAAATAATCATAATATTATGGTTCGACCCTAGAGAATAGAAAATAAAGATTACAAGAGAATAATTGAAACAAATTATCGATTCTTCATCCTTGAACTCTCAAGCTGTATTCTTCTTCATGCAATGCCTATCTTCAAGTCTTTAATCCTGTATGAATCGAATACTCCATATTTTCGATCATATCCAAATTTTAATATTTCTCAAGATTGTCCCAAAAATAAAATTAAAACTGTATTGAAAAACTGCATCTTTTCTGGAAAAATTTCTAGTTCTCTATTGGCAAGCCGATTTGAGTGATCGGCTTGCCAATCATGGCCCTCCGGCTTGCCGATCTTCATAGATCGGCCTACCGATTCATGACAGATCGGCCTGCTGAGCTAGAAGTTCAGCTTGCCGCTAGAGCCACCATATTTTTGCCCCGTTGATGGCTTGTTGAACCCAACATCTGGTCTGCCAATCTACAACCATCGGCCTATCGAACTGGAGGGTTTGACATGCCAATCGAGCAAAAACCACCCTTTTTAGAAAATATAGTTTCTAATGCAATTTATCAATTTTATTTTCAACAACTCAAAAACATAAAATTAGAGACTCATGAAATACCTAGGAGCACTATCATTCATCTTCTACATCTGCCTTCTAAATCCGCCTTCTCCGAATGATTATTTAATTACAAAATTCTTACAAATTTAAAATTAAATAATAATTCCTAGACGGAGATGATAGTCTGCCATCTAATTACATGAAAAACCTAGATACACATTTTAACCTCTAAGTAACCATAAGTGGTATAAATTAATTAATTAATAAATAATTAAATAATAATTTAATCAACCATAATTAATTAATAAATATTCACCATATAATCCATGACAACATATAAAATTATATAGAAACCTAGAGTGCCAACTCTCTATAAAATTAAATTCAAGCATAAAAGGGATCAAGATCACATAATTTACACATATAGCATGATCGCAAACTCATAAATTTATGTAAAAACCATGGCTCTAATACCAATTGTTAGAAATATGATATGTAGCAGAATTTTAAAATTGTTTATATTAGAGTATTTTCTAAAATACAAGTTTGACATGCTATATGCATAAATTATCTATATCTTTCTAACCTTTATATGTTGAAGAACTTCTATTATTCGTGAAGAGAAGTAACGTTCAAAAAAGCCTCAATCAACTAGTCTTCTTTACTATTCTTTATCTACGATTAGAGTGAGTGTGAGCTCACATGTACAGCTCTTCCACCAGGCGACTGTCCTTCCAACCAATTGAGAGAACCCAAAGCTAGTGTTCATGATTTGTGAACAAGAGCTCTCAAGGAGTTTTCAGAATCTCACCAACAGAGTATCACTCTTAATCTCTCAATTGATCTAAAAAATAATGAAACTCATTCCTTTTTTTTATAGAGGTTAGGCCCAGGAGTCAGTCCTTATCAGAAAATGTCTCAAAATTTGAATCATAATCAAAATCAGATCAAAATTTGATGAAATCCGCGTGAAAATGCATGATCTTTTTATCGCATGATTGACATGCCGATCTGTCTAATCAGCATGCCAAAGTTGCCCCATCAGCAGGCAGAAACTAAGGATCAGCATGCCAAACCTGCGATAAAAATCCTAGCGAATCTTTTATTTTTCACTCGAGATTCTATAGATAATGTCTCAGTTTTAATTCAAATATCTCAATAGAGAAGTTATCTAATTAAAACAACTTTTCTAGATAATCTCTAGAAAAATAAACGAATTCCTAATAATTCAACAAGTTTATCTTGAATTAATTCAAAATTAATCCAACTGATAAACAGATATGAATTATCCGTTCCTGATAATTCAACAAGTTTATCTTGAATTAGTTTTATCACAAAAATTAATTCAACCTATAAACAAGCATGAATTATCTGATTTTTTTGAATTTGAGCCAATTTGATAAATCTGATATAAGTCACCAATTATTGGAAAAGCACGCTATATCATTATAGGATTTTTATGAGCTAGCAAAGGGGACCAAATGGACCTATATAGTTCAAGCTCCTGATAATTATGAAACTTAATATCCCAGATATACATTTATAATTATGAACTCCAACGCTACTCCACTAAAAGCTTAGAGCTACACTCTCAAACTATATAGAATTATGAAGCCCGTATAGCTAAGTCTTTATGACATATCATAGTGTATCGAATCCCTATAGGATTATCCATAATCGGCTTAAGGACAAGTTCTGTGTTACCTTCTTGATTATTTTTATCTTACGTTCCATTATCTCAACATCGAAAAACTTACCATTTAAAGACGGTATACCACTTGGTTACACCTATGCATCCAAATGGTTGAGCACTTTAGTTTTTCAATTATAGGATAATGCATATTAGAGGATATCACCACTTCTAAAGAGGAGCTATGGATTCCATATTTATGAATAACAGGTCTACGCTACCAAGAGTCATGCCTTTAACGTACTAGCAAGCATTCCACTATTAAAATGTGGGTGCCACCCTTTGATATATCAAAAGACACAAGTTAAGACAACGGGCCCACTATTCATCTCAAGATTAAGATACAATACAAATGATTGTCTAAAGTTAATCAATTTGCTGAGACAGAATTATTAATCCAAATCAATTCACTTTATGTCCTGATCCAACACATCGTCACCTATGACAATGTGCCAATGTTTCTATTCACAGAGTCTACCTCTGATGGCCAAGACAAACCATCTCCCAATAGGGATATAGATAACATAACAATCTTTTCATGAATAAAGCGCCCAACTTTATTCCCTTCATCGTGAATCTTATGATTTAGACTATCACCTAAAGAACTGTGTCTTCTGCATAATCTGTCCATCATATGCCCAATTCTTAAAGGTTTAGATTGACAGTCTCAGACTTTTGTTTGCTTAACATACATTCAACAAATATGATGTAAAGAGGACAAGATTTTGTATATAAATAATAAATTCTTTATTGATAAAAATGCCTGTAAAAACATATTACATTTTTACTCCTTAGGGCATACACATTTAACAATTATTGCATTAGAGTTGTCATTACAACTAAGTTTCATTAACTAGTTTTACATATGAGCATATAAAATCTAACTTCTTTTTGCTAACAACTTCTTTCTCATCGCTATAAATTAATAAGGTGTATAACGTTACACTTATGTGCCAATGATCATTAATGTTAGGCATACTAGCCCATTCAGCTCAACAAAAATATTGACAGTTTCCCTTTCTCACTTTCTACTTGAATAGGAAATAAATAGAAATTTATTTCAACTACATCACAAGATTAATTTTATAATATATGTGATTTCCTAGGTCATTTGTATACATGACATAATCATACATATATAGTTTTCTAAAGAAAATCATCATACTATAAGAAAGAGACTATTTGTGTATGCACTATGTAATTTGCTTTTATTAATTCCATATGTTAGATTGAGACTCAAATGATTTCATGGGATAGATTAGGACCATTTTCGGACCTCTTTATAGTTCATAGGCCATTGATGGACTACAATTTCTCATGGGTTAGATTGAGGCTTATTATGTGTCTGAGGGCTTGATAGTATGCCTGCATGCTTTATTCATAACTATGCACGCATATTTGTTTTCATGATATGATAGGTACGATGGAAATTTTATAAGCCCATACATGATACCACTATATTGAATTGTATAGTTTCTACTTATTGAGCATTTGCTCATGTAGTTCTTGTGATGTAGATGAGAGGACATCTTAAGTAATATTAGAAGTGAAGTTGACTGGCATGCTCTCCACTCTTGTGACTTTGCATCTATGGACACTACTGACCTTACATGGGCACACTTTTGTCTAAGCATTATATTTTGTTACTTATAATTACTATGGGATTGTTATAAGTATAGTTTAGGTGGCATTTTATTTTGATATGTAAATTATTGTAAATATTGATCATAGTCTCACCTTTTTTAAGTATAGTTCCATAGTTGCTTGTAAATTATGTGGTTTTCAAAAAGTTCAAATTTGTCCATTATTTTCTTAAATAATTATATTGCTTATGAACAAAATATAACATCACCTAGTTTAATTGCACATTAACAGTATGATTAAGTTATATGGATGTTACAGTTTGGTAAAGAGCATAAGTATGTATGAAAAGTTCACTTGACCAATAAGCTCATTTCTATATTTCATATATTGTTTATTTTGATCATATATTGGCATTATTTACTATTATAATTATGTGTAAGAGTGAATAAGTAATTTACAAGAGCAAATAATTAAAGTCGAAAATGTGGGGTAAACTTTTGTTAAAAGGTAATGGGATAAGAAAAATTCCTACATTGACCATCTTGCTAAATTAGTTGAAAAGTTTTTAGAACAAGACATGAGGCCAGAAATGGAGCCTTTATCCCCATCTTTCTCTGCCATCGATTTCTCTAAAAAGGGTTGAAAATGATTCAATTGCTAAGACATCCTAAATTTCAAAAGGTCTAGATCCTAAAGATATTGAAAACTGGCTCTAGATAATGAAGAGAATGTTTTAACTATGGAAAATTTTTCAATATTGGTAAGGTATCCTATGCTATTTTTATGCTTCATAATGATGCTAATTATTGCTGGGATAGGATAGCTAGCGTACATGATGCGACCACCATGACTTGGGAATGATTTAGAGAGATCTTTGAGGCTAAATATTTTATGGCAGCTATTCTAAAAGAAAAGAAGAAAGAGTTACGAATTTGAAACAAGAGAATATATTTGTTGCTGAGTGTGTTGGAAATTTAAAGAACTATTTTGTTACCTTTCAAGGTTAGTAAGTATTGATGCTCTTAAGGTAAAACACTTCATGGAGAGTCTGAAGCTAGAAATACATAAGATGTAACAGTGGCTGGAATGGAAGGTGTGACTTACTCTTCAATATCTAAAAGGGCTCTTGGTCCAAAATATGCTGAGAATAAGATTCGAGATAGAGACAGAGAGGCCAAGACAAAGAAAATGAAGGAGAAATATGTTAAAGAACAAGGGAGTGAGAATAACTTTAAGCCTAACTATCAACACAATCAAGGGAAGCAGTAATAGTGGGACAAGGGAACTAAGAGATAAGGTCCATGGAATCAAAATAAAAGCCAGAGGTTCAATGAGTCAAAACAGCCCAAGACTAAAACATCAACACCGAATGCAACTAGACCAAAGCCTAAATGCATCAAATGTGGGAGGTTTCATTTTAGAGTTTGTATGGTGGGATCTAAATCATATTATAGTTGTGGAAAAATTGGACGTTTTGCTAAAGTCTATAGAGCTAAGGTTCAAGATCAAAAGAAAGTCTGGCCTAAGGTTTTGCTTTTGCTTAAGAAGATATAGTGACCAATCCTTCAGTTGTTTAAGGTGAGATACTTATCTTTGGCATACCTATTCATACATTGATAGATTTAAGAACAACATACTAATTTGTGTCTAGTAAGTATATGAGAAAATTGGGCAAACAACTAGATAGACTCATTGTTAAGTATAGGGTTAGCATCCCATCTAGAGAAACCCTTTAATCAAATCAAATTCTTAGAGGCTGCATGGTAATAAATGATGGAAAAGAATTATTTGCAAATTTGGTTGTCCTTGATATGCCACTAGGAGCTACGAGCACCCTAGTGATTTCTACTTTGAAAGCTCACAAGTTGTTAGATAGTGGTTGTGTTGATTAGGTAGCAAGTGTTGTAGATATATAAGTTGAACAAAGAATTAAACTTAAAGATGTGCCCATAGTGCAAGATTCCCGCCAGATAGAGAAATTGAGTTTTTCATTGAAGCACAGCTCCTATCTCCAAAACTCTTTACAGAATGGCTCCAATAGAGTTAAAAAAAAAAACCAAAAGTTCACTTGCATGAGTTACTTGAAAAAGGTTTCATTCATCCTAATTTCTCTTCTTCTTTAGTGCCATTTGTTAAAAAGAAGGATGGCATGATGAAGTTAAGTATTGATTATAGAGAACTAAATAAGGTGACAATCATGAATAAGTACCTACGCTTAAGGATTGTCAATTTGTTTGATCAACTTCAAGGTGGAACAATATTTTCTAAGATTGACCTAAGATCAGGTTTGCCATCAATTAAATATCAAAGAAGAAGTTGTTCTAAAGACTACTTTTAAAACAAAATATGGATATTATGAATATCTAGTGACGCCTTTTAGACTGACTGATGCTCTAGCTGTATTTATATATGAACATGGTATTCAAGGATTACTTGGACAAATTTATCATTTTATTTATAGATGATATCCTTATTTAGTCATGTTCTATAAAGGAGCATTCAAAACACTTCAGGTTAGTATGGAGTAAATTGAAGGAAAAGAAGTTATATGTGAAGTTCACGAAATGTGAGTTCTAGCTTAAGAAAGTGATGTTTCTCTGGCATAACTACAACAAATTTAAGATTATACGACCCTTATTTAATGACTTGTTTTCAAGAGTTGTTGTAATAAGGGAAAAAAACGCAAGGAATTACGCCCGAGAAGACAAAAACCTTCGTGATAGGGAGGGTCTTCTACCACAATGGTTTTTGGATGTGGTCTGCCTAGTCTTCCATGACGGTTTTTTAAAACACAGTCATGCCAGGCTAGTGTATACCATGATGGTTTTTGGAAAAAACCGCTATGGTAGATGACTTAAAAGCACTTTTCCCAACTTGATAATCAGACATGAATCTCAAATTCAACTCTCAAATACACATCTAGAACCCTCTGAAACTGCTGCTACTGTCCCTCTCTGCCTCTATTCTCCTTAGTCTCTTTCCTAATTATAATTTTTTATTAAAAATTGATAAACTGGTGGCGATTTTGTTGTTTATTGATCCGTGTTTATTTTATTGTGGATGGGTATGATTAATTTTTTTTATGACGGGTATGTGTAATTTGTTTTATAATGGAAATGATTAATTTGTTTTATGATTAGAATATGATGGGTATGTGTAATTTATCAAATTATTTTTAATTGAATTGCTTTTTATTATTTCAATTTAGGACTTGCGAAATGGATAGGAAATGGATGTGGGATTTTTGATTGTCTAGAGAATATGTGAATGGTGTGGATGAGCTCTTGGATTTTGCCAAAACTCATGCCAATGGTGATAAAATTTGGTGTCCTTGTTTACAATGTGGAAACCATAGATTGCATCCAATTCTAGTTGTTATAGGATGTTTATTTCAAAATGGAATTAATTATAAGTAGTTATTAAAAGTGGCATTTTCATGGCGAGTCTAAGTTCAATCCAACTTTAGTAAGTAAAGAAAAGGAAGTTATTGTGGAAGATAATATGGATGGTCATGGCAATATGGTTAACATGGTCAATGATGTAGAAGAACATTTCTTACACCATCTAGATTTATTTGAGACAATAACGAATGATGCTGAGACACCCGTTTATGAGGAGTGTACCAATTTCACCAAATTGTTTACTTTAGTTGGATTATAGAATTTGTAAGTATCAGGTGGGTGATCAAATTCCAATTTCATGAAGCTTTTGGAATTTCTAAGATGGCTTCTACCGGATGGTAATAAATTACCAACTAGTATGTATAAGTCTAAGAAGACTTTGAGCACTTTGGGAATGGAGTACGAGAAAATTCATGCTTGTGAAAACAAATGTGTTCTTTATAGGAATAAGTATGAGGATGAGAATTATTGTCTGATTTGTCAACAATCAAGTTGGAAGAAAGAAAAGGAGCCAAAAGATGGTAAGAATGGAGTGCCAAAGAAAGTGTTATGGTATATTCCACTAGTGCCATTTTGAGGTGTTTATTCAAAAACCCAAAACATGCAAAGAATTTGACATGGCATCATGACAAACTAGTCAACAATGGCATGCTTAGACATTCGACGGATTCACCACAATGGAAGACTTTTGAAGCCGATCATCCTAACTTTAGTGTAGATCCAAGAAATAAACATTTCACTTTGTTAACAAATGAAATGAAATCACGTGGTAACATGAGCAGTAGGCATAGCACTTGGCCTATAATACTTGTTGACTGCATTCTATCTCCAAAGATGTGCATAAAGTGAAAGTTTTTAATATTGTCTTTATTGATTTTAGGTCCTCACCAAGTAGGCAATGACATTGATGTATACTTTACACTGTTAATTGATGACCTAAAAAACTTGTGGGAAAATGGAATTAAAGTTAGAGATGCCTATTGAGAAGCGATGTTCACACTCTGTGCAATGTTGATATGGACAATTAACAGCTTCCCTGCATATGACAATTTATTTGGTTATTCAGTGAAGAGTTCTATTGGTTGTCCTATTTGTATGAAAGATACGTCTTATAAACGGTTGAAAAATGGTAAAAAAATCATTTTTCTTGATCATAGAAGACGGTTACAAAGAGATCATTGTCACTACAAACAAAAGATAGCCTTTGATGGCAACAGCAAAGAAAGAGACCCTCCTCGTCCTTTGATGGGTGAACAAATATTTGAAAGAGTAAAAGATATAAAAGTGGTATTTAAGAAGAGAAAGCGAGATAAGGAGGAGCCATCGATTGATGGACCATGGAAAAAAGGATCAATCTTTTTTAATTTTCCATATTAGAAGACACTTTTTGTTCGTCATTGCTTGGATGTTATGCATATTGAGAAAAATGCTTGTGAATCCATAGTTAGCACATTATTTGACATTCTAGGTTAGCCTAAGGTGAAAAAGCATGGTTGGATCTCATGGATATAGAGATTAAGCCTAATTTGTTTCCCAAGCAAAGAAGAAACCTTATTTACTTACCTCTGGCAAAGCACAGTTATCAAGAATAGAAAAGAGAAAGCATTGTGAATGGCTTGCTTTGTTAAAAGCGTCAGACGACTATCCTTTGAACTTTAAAAAGCTGGTGTTGTAGAAGGATTTGAAACTTATTGGCATGAAAAAACACGATACTACCACTTGCTTTGTGGGGAATTCTAACAAAGGATGTGAGATTTACAATTTCCAACTTTTGCTTGTTCTTTAATTCAACATGCTCCAAGGTAATTGATCCACTTATGATAGATTTACCACAATCAAAGTTGGTGTAAACCTTGTAAATGCTTGAGAAGTATTATCAACTAGCATTTTTTAACATCATGATTCATCTAATGATGCATTTAGTACATGAAGTTAAGTTATACAGACTGGTGTATTTGAGATAGAGGCACCTATTTGATAGATATATGAAGGTTTTGAAGGACTATGTGGAGAACCGAAATAGGCTGGAGGGATGTATTGTAGAAAGTTATATAGCTAAAGAATTGGTTGAATTTTGCTTTGAGTACTTGTCCAATGCGGAAGCAATTAGGGTGCCAAAGACAACAAACTATCTATTGGGAATCCTTTCTTAGTAAATGACGAGGAATGGAAGCAAGCTTGTCTTTATGTTTTGCACAATGCTAATGAAGTAGAGTGTTTCATTGAGGTGCACATGAGTGAATTATGGGAAACCCAAAAAAAGTAAGAAAAGAGAAGTGGTTTCAAGAAGAACACAACCGAACCTTTCAGCTGTGTATTAGAGCACACATCTCTAGCAAGTGCTCCACATGTCACAATGCTATAAATGTGGGCTCTAATATACAACATAGAAGCATGTCACAAGACTTGAAGAACTTAGCTAAAGGACCATAATTGGTAGTTAAAAGGTATACGTCATATTACATAAATGGTTACACTTTTTACACTCACTAAAGAGATGAGAAACATCTTGTCCAAAGGAGCGGTGTGACTCTCCATGCTGAGACTATGCATATTTCCTCCGCCAAGGACAAGAATTTGGTATATGGGATCAAGAACTACTTTAGTTTCATTAAAGATATTTAGGAACTTGATTATGTGAGATTGCACATAGCACTTTTTAAATGCAAGTAGCTTGACAATAACTACGTTAAGATTGATAATGATGGCATCACATTGGTTAACTTTAGAAGATTAGGATACAAGAATAATCCCTTCTGATGAGGGCATCGGTAGCACAAGCAAGAGCATAAGGGATGAGACATATTTAGATCCAATTCAAGTTCTCATTGGTCTGGTTACGAGAGCTCGTGCAAAGAAATTCAAAGAAATGATTATTGGGCTGATTCAAGCATCTTGGGCTCAAGCTATCACATGGAGGCCCATTAAGGGAATTGCATGTGACATCTAGACCAATAAATGCGTGATTTAAGTTCTAGAAGGGACCAAATAATCTTATGGCTGCAAATAATCTCTCTATTTTCCATTTCAGTTACTTTCCCAATTTGAGGCGATAAGTGGTGAGAAGAATCAGCTAATTGCTTGATTATTGTCTAGTTTCCTTTTCTTTTACAAAACATGTGTTTACTTTTATATTATTGTAAGGCTTTTAAGCCATTTAGGAAACTTACCTTATTTGCTTTAGATTGAGCATCTTTTTGGCTGGTAATTAATTTGCTCGAAATTCCATGGGCAAGTAGGAGCTCAAAATTCGCAAAGGAAACCACTATATATTGTAACGGATTTCATTCAATGGTAACAAGTTTTTACATACAATTTGAGGTTTAATTCTCTTCGGTTCCTAAACAAACTATTCGAACTTATCGGAAGATTTCATGGCGTTCAAAGACTTATCAATCAGTCCGTCCATAACTGATTGTGGCGTCCTCACATACCAAGGTTCGTGCTTCTTGTTAGGCATCGGGTCGCGGTTCCATTTCAAATCCGATTAGGCGTTTCGATCTTGGAGGCCAATTTTGGTTAGGGTTGCGTCAGTTCTTGACGTGGGTCATATCACCTTCATTATGGCATCAAAAACAATCCAAGTTTTCTATACAATGGATCCCCAAGACATGAAATTGTCTCTAATAGTCTCAATGAAGCCAAGAGTAGTTATTGATGGTGTAGAAGTTGCCCAGGATTGCACAGACATCCCTTTATTCATAAAGGGATTGCCACTAGTTGAAGAGATGGATGATTTTGAAGAGGATGTTTTGCACTTGCTTCATGAAGATGTGGAATGGATATGTACTATTGAGGAACTAATGAAAAAAAAAGAGAAAAAAATGAGCATCTATAAACAAATTTATGTCATTTTATTTAAATATATTTCTTTATTTCATTTTTCATCTTTTTTTAAGGTAAAGAATATCTATTTATATTTATATTTGTCATGAAAATAGCAAAAAGTAAATATCCTGGGCCATTGGATGCTTAACACATGAGCTGGCCACCCTGGGTAGAGGAGAAAAGCTTATGGAAGTGAGTGAATTTAGACCATTTTTCATGGCAGTTTTTCAAAAAACCATCATAAAAAATAGCTATTCCATGACGGTTTCTTGTTGAGATCATCATGGAAAGTTTTTCTCACAAGACGGGTTTTCAAAAACTGTCATGTAAGTTGAAACATTACACGATGCAGATTAGGCTTACATGATAGTTTTTTGAAAAACTGTCATGTAATATGGTCCCTAGGGCTTTTTATTTTTCATAGTCTACATGCCCCCTCTCATTTCAAACTTGATACTCTCTCTCTCAAACTTTCTCTCCCTCTCAACAACGAGGTTAATTGAAATTGCGGCAATGACAAAGATGAGCCAAGTGCCTACCCACGTTCCATATTATCTAGTGGAAAAGAAATGCCAAAAAAAGAAAAGTTCTACAAAAGCATGACAATCACAACCTAAGGTAAAACAAGAACAAGAACAACCAATTGTGAATGAGCCACTGCCTACATTTAACTTCTCTTCGGTACCTTTAAAATTTATTCAGTTGGCTTTATACGCATATTCTTTCATGCGCAATGGGTTGATCATTTAGTACCCGATATCAAGAAATATCACTAGCAATAAATTGCCTATCTATATGGGGTATGAAGGCATTTATTACTTCATCACCTTTGATCTAAGTAGGGCAAATAGTATCAGGGTATACCTCAGGTAATATCTCTATCCTTGATTCTTAATTTTATAAATTTAAGTAGAGTTGTAAGGTGCTATCAAAAAATTGATTGTATTGTTTTTTATTGTAATTTTTTGACAGAATATTGTGAACTTCAAGGCAAGGTGCACAATTTCAGCTTCATATCTCTGACAATTGTTTCAAGTGCTACAAGAAACCTACAGAGTAATTGCAGAGAGTGCGCCATGCCACTCCTCCACCTATTAGCTCAAGCATCTAGAAGGAAATTATTCTTTGTGCCATACAATGTTGAAGAACATTAGATGTTAGCAGTCATTTCTCAATGGGAGGACCAAATATATTGGTTTGATTCCCTCGGACACCCATCACGTGATGATTTTGTATCACTCACGAGATTGTAAGTATCAATTTTTCTTATAAGATTAACTATGTTAAGTTTTAGATAATTGTATTGTCTATTAATTCATTCAATCATGACACATTGTTAGGGTTTCTAACGATTGAAAGCATCTAGCGGGAAGGGTGTAACATTTCGACTAAACGGAACGCTATATATCCAGACATAAGTGTGCAAGACAACAAGAAAACATAGAATGTGATTTTTTTATTCTACATTTCATGCGGGATATAATTAATAGTGGTATACAAGCCCTAGCAAAAAAATAATCTTATATACATAGATATAAATGAAGTTGGAATAATGTGGGTATAATTTGTAAATAGGTATATCCTTTTTACATAGAGATAGTAGATAGAGATAGCAGATAAATGATTATGCAAAATGATTGTAGGTAAATGATTGTAGAAAGTAAAGATAGTAGATAGGTATGTCATTTTTAGATGGAGATAGTAGTTTAATGATTGTGCAAAATAGTTCAAATGTAAATGATCTTGTAAATACCTTGTAATTTCAACATACATCATTTTTTGTATGCAATTAGGGCCTTGTTGTAATGGATAATATATGGGACTGGCCATCTCATAGGAAATCAGAAATTTTGGTAATTTTTTCGTGTGATACCAATTTTTCACGACGGTTTTAGCAAAAAACTATTATGAAAATTGTACCTTACATGATGGTTTTTGTAAAAATCATCATGTAACGTGCATGTTTACCAACATTTCACGACAATTTTGATAAAAACTATTGTGAAATGTCTAGTTTCCATGACAGTTTTTAGGAAAACTGTCGTGGAAAGATCAATCTTTCACAACAGTTTTTTGAAAAAAAAAAAACCGAGTGAAAGATGTCCCCTAAGACATCTCAAATTGGCGCACATTCTGAGGTTCTATGACAATAAAAAACCATCGTAAAAACTTGATTTTTATGCCACGATTGAGGTTTTCATGATAGTTTTTTAACCATCATGAAAGTTTTCCATGATGGTTTTAAACCTTCATAGAATTCCCAGTCTATAGTAATGCATGCTGTATCCAAGGGTGAAATCGCTATTGATCTAGGTAAAGTGGAAGTAGTAAGTAAGTGGTCACAGCGAACTAATGCCTTAGAAATATATGGTTTCTTGGGATTAGTTGGTTACTATAGGAGATTTGTTAAAGGATTTTTAAAGATAGCTTCATCGCTAACACAGCTGACTAGGAAAAATGTGAGCCTTCAATGGACATATGCTTGTAAAAAGAGTTTCCAAGAGTTTAAACAAAGATTAATATTTGCTCCAATACTTGCCAGCTCATCATTAGATGAAAGTTTTGTTTGCTCCAATACTCGTTATTCCATCATCAGATGAAAGTTTTGTGGTTTATAGCGATACGTCCAAAAATAGGTTGGGTTATGTTCTTATGTAGAATGAAAGAGTAATTGCTTGTGCTTTACATCAATCAAAAGATTATGGCAAGAATTACCCTACCCATGACTTAAAGTTAGCATCAATCGTCTTTGCTCTGAAACTTGGAGACATTACCTCTATGGAGAGAGATGCAAGATTTATACTGATCATAAGAGCCTCAAGTATTTTTTTATGCATAAAGACTTGAATATGAGGTAAAAAAAAGATGGTTAGAGCGAGAAAAAGACTATGATTGCATAATCAATTACCATCCAGGCAAAGCTAACATAATGGTTGATGCTTTGAGTAGAAAATCTTCTGCTAGTATTTCTGTAATTACAGTTATTTAAAAACATTTTATGTCGAATATGAAAAGTTTTGATTTAGAAATTGTACCCAAAGGGTTGATTAGAAAGCATTATCAACTCTAATCCTACAGCCTAAAATTTTGGAGAAAATTATATAGGGCCAACTTTAGATCCTCATTGGATTCGTCTATAGAGTGAGAAAAAGGCTAGAAAGAGGATAGACTTTTGATCTCAAATGATGGAACAATCAAGTATAGAAGTAGATTATGCACACCAAATAATGCGAGCATCATAATGAAAATTTTATCAATGGCTTATAATATACCTTATTCCTTGCATCCTAGTAGCATATAGATGTAGATGGATCTAAAGAAGTACTAATAGTGGCCAAAAATGAAGAGGAGAATAGCTTCATATGTTTTAAATTGTCTAACTTGTTAACAGGTTAAGGCTAAACATCAAAGACATTCTGGAAAGTTAAAACCTTTCTTGATTCCTAAATGGAAATGGGAAGATTTTGTTTGTGGTTTGCCTTAAACTCTTAAAGGATTAGACTTTATTTTAGTGATATGTGACAGACTCACTAAATCTGTGCACTTTATTTTTGTTTAATCTATTTACGCAATGGATAAACATGTTCAATTATTTGTTAAGGATATCCTTAGATTTCATGAAATATCAATTTTTATTGTGTCAGACCAAGATCCTAAATTTACTTTTACTTTTTGGACGAGCCTTCATAAAGCAATAGGCACTAAACTGGCTTTTAGTACTGCATTTTATCCCTAGAGTGGTGACCAATATGAAAGAACCATTCATATATTACAAGACATGCTCAAAGCTTATGTGTTGGACAACCAAGGTTAATGGGTTAAATATTTACCTCTAGTAGAGTTTGCTTACAATAATAGTTATCAGTCAACTATTAGAATAGCTCCTTATGAAGCTCTTTTTATAAAAAATGTAGATCACCTATTCCCTAAAATGATGTTGGTGAAAGAAAATTTTTCGGTCTAGATTAGATGCAAAAAGCAAAAAAAGTTGTAGAGAATTTGTGAAATAATGAAAACAACCCAAATTAGACAAAAGAATTATGCCGATAGAAGGTGAAGGGATTTACAGTTTTCTATAGGAGACACTGTGTTTCTAAAAGTTGCACCAATAAAGGGTGTGATTAGATTTGGAAAGAAAGGAAAGTTGAGTCTATGGTTTAGGTCATTTGAGATTTTAGACAGAGTTAGAAATGTGGCATACAGAGTGGCTCCTCCTCCATCATTGTATGGCATGCATGATGTATTCCATGTTTGTATGCTCAGAAAATACATTCTGGATCCCTTACATGTTTTGAACTATGATCAACTAGAAGTCAAACAAGATTTATCATATGAAGAGGGACCAGTTCAAATTTTAGATAGAAAAAAGAAAAAATTACAGAATAAGAGGATTTCATTAGTTAAAATTCTGTGAAGAAATCATATGGTTAAAGATGCCACTTGGGAAAGGGAAGTTGAAAGAAGTAGTAAATATCTAGACCTGTTTAGTGAGTAAATTTCAGGGATTAAATTTCTATAAGACGTAAAGGATTGTGGTGCCCATAAATTCTCACATATAAATTTAGCTAACAATAACATATTTACATTGCATTATAATAATTATTGAGATGCTTAATTTTATAAGTTTTACTCTGAATTATTTGGTGCAGTGTGAAAGCCTAGTTCCCTCATGGAAAAAGCTCATTGTGCTAGAACAAAATTATATATTATAGCTTACTTGCATACTTACTAATTTACACGTGATTAAGTTTATTTATTATTTATAGTTTGTTTGATTAGTATTGTTATAATGGCTTGCTATTCTTTATTTGAAGGAGTTAGATACTATTTTAACATACATATATATCTCTAGTTGCTTATAACCCAACATAATGCCGAATATATGTTAGTATCTTAAAATTTATTTGGTATTATTATTTTTTTATCTTCTAACTTAGTGTGTATATATTAATTTCTTGCCTATCCCAAATAAATGATGTCGACAAAAAAAAAAGTATCTATATATACGTATGCATGTTCACTAAATCATACTTAACCATTTTATTCTCTCATATTTCTCTTTTTTTTAGTTTCTTTCCTTTGCAACATTTTAGAAATAGAAAGAACTATAATTTTATTATCTATCATTCACAAAGATTGAAAGAAATTTCAATCTCTTATTTTACTTTATTCCCATAGCCCCTAAGATATTAATCTCCATGTGCACGCACATATATAGCAGTATAATGGAGAATCCTTAATAAGTGGTGAAAAATATTATGCCTTTAGCCTAGTCATGAGTTTGATAGTTATTTATATGTAAATCAAGTAATTTAAAGCTTCTGTATTGATTCTTTTTATTTGTTTGTTTGTTTGTTTATTTATTTATTTCTTTTACACTAGCCATCATTTAAAGTTGTATGGTGCGTGTGTATATAAGTATTGGGTTGTACTAGAAAAATCATGTGAAATGTAACTAAATAGAGTTTTAAAAATTTTTCTAAAACTTTTAGGATCCTTCTCATGATGCTATATGATAATCGAATAAAAAACAAACTTATAGGTTTAGTAATAGCTGTAGATAATTAAGCGTTTTAAAACCTTTGGATCTTCTTTGCTATTCTCCTCCTTTTAAACCGACTGGTGTGTGGGCACCAATGAGATCCCTAGGATAATTTTCTTAGTATCTAATTTCAAGTTCTCTCAACAAAGGTTCATTAACGCTTTAAAGGGGAGAGCAATAAAGAATATAGGATGGAGGCCAAAGAAAAGTGTAAAAAATAGAGCCTCTAAGGTCTATTCTCTAGAAAACAGAGCCTCTAAGTTCTATTCATAGATACACTACTAGAAGTAGGTTGGAGAATTTTCATTGGGATTCTAGAGAAAATTAAGCCTATTCTAAGGTTGTTAGATGTGTTTTTCAGTCCTCCAATAGTAGAGTTTCACTATATTCATCTAGTATCTAACTAAAATCTGATTTTGGTTCAAATTGAAATATTATTTATTTCAACTTTTAAGATAAATATCTTCCATGATTTTCTTAATTATTTATAATATCTCATAAAATAAATAATTCTTGTGCATATTCTATTTAAACTTTATAAAAAGATATTTTCCCTATATTAAGATTACAAATAACTCATGTGAAAATCGTGTGATAAATTTAAATCTCCTTCACATGGAACTAGCACCACATCTACTCCCAAAGTACTGCCACACATAGTCTAGGTGGAGTACTAAATGAATTTATAATTCTATCGTTACAAATTATAAATGATCCAAGAAATTTCCATTGACCCGCCTAAAATAATATTATGGAGCTAGCAAAGGGACCCAATGGAAATATATAATTTAATATCTAATAATTATTTATAAATTAATTATCTTATAATTAAATTAGCAATGATTATTAACTCTAGTGCGAGCCACTATTAGAAATTGAAACTGCACTTTTAAATTATATACATTAATTATATAGAACCCTAAACATTAAACGTTGATAATAAGGTCATCTATTGATATAATCATTTACCATATGAAAATACCCTCCACAATAATATTCATAATTATAGCTAGATATATAGTCTTCTGTGTAACCTGTCTAATTATTTCTTGATCCATGAGTTTTGTTAATTCTCTAATGGTGATATATTTAGGAACAAATCATTAATAAGGATTTATTTAGTATTTGATATCTCATCAAATAGTGAGTACTCTTCATCCAAATTCTCAAAGTAATACTCATAATAAGATTTATTATCATCCTATCCAGTACGAATTGTGGATTCCATATTTATGAGTAGTGTTCACAGCTACCTATAATACTATGTCTCTAGTATACAAAGTTTT
The DNA here is from genome assembly GCA_946598075.1 of Artocarpus hirsutus. Classification (NCBI taxonomy): domain Eukaryota; kingdom Viridiplantae; phylum Streptophyta; class Magnoliopsida; order Rosales; family Moraceae; genus Artocarpus; species Artocarpus hirsutus. The sequence continues at coordinate 68,843 of CAMOHE010049116.1, forward strand.
TTATTTTGTATTTATACATCTCACCCATTGGCAATCAAAAGATTAATGTATGATCCTTAAAATGAACAGCAATGATAGAACTCTAATTATTTGTCACGAATTACACTAGTAATTAAATTTTATCTTGGTCAAGGTCTAATATTCTAAACGCACTGATATATCTAGTCGGTTTTCATCGCATTACTATAATCTAGATATGATTAATGCTCCACAATGCAAATAGACAACATCACAATTTTAAACAAGATAAAGTGTCCAACTTTATCTATTGATTGCAAACAAAAGTTCATATTGAGTACACACAATCATATCATCTGTATAATTAACACTTCATATACATGATTATAGACTTTTATAAGTATTGGAACCTTATCAATATTTGCAAACATATATATTCATCAAGTTATACATATAGGAGATTAAGTAAAATTTATTTTATTAATTACGTAATACTTTACATCTTATAATTTTCTTGTGGAATTTACACTATGTTGTAAAAACACCAATTCCAATAATAAGAGCATGATAAAATTTTTTATCCTTACTTAGATAAATTTAATGTCTATTTCAAATGATTCTAAGTCATTACATGATTAAAAATTGTGCTCTACATACATGTGATGATTTTATTCCTTCTCATTCAATAGATATTATTATTTTTACTTATGTATTATAATACATTGCTAAAATATGTATTCTATTAAAATATTGTTAAACAAAAATTAGTGGTGAAATGATAATTTTTAAAGTTAGGGGTAAAGTGGAGGAGACCCTAAAATTTAGGAGCTATTAGTGTTAATAACATTTTTAAAATAAAGGACAAGACAAAATAGGGTTTGAAATTACAGGACACTCTCTTAGACCTAAAATCTGACTTGTCATTCGAAGTTTGGCCGACCAAATCAAGCAAAAAGGTCCTAAGCTCCAATTCTACCTACCGGTCTAGGGCATCTACCCTATGGAATGGATAGTTTGACCTACCGGTCTGTTGGAAAACTAGAAATTTCCAATTTTCAAACCCGTGTCCCAAGTGAGTCAAACTTGATTTTCCTACATTCAAACTTATTTATGAAATAAATATAATGTATAAAACATTTAAAATGTATAAACATTGGAAAGTCATTTCTCTAATTTTAAACTAAAAAATCAAACCCAAGATCGGCACTTCCAAACTTGAAAAACAAAAGCTAGGTCCTTCCTAATCAAAGCTTTTGGAACACAAATTCATACATATCATGAGAAGGAATTATCAAGGCCATAGAATAAACATGCTCAAACCTTAACTTAATATTTTTCTCTAGCCAAAATAACAATCTAAACATAATCTGAACATTGATTTCTCAAACATGCACAAATAACTTTATGTTTGACATGAATGATCATATAATTCCCCAAACCCATATAAAAGTAAAAAAATATATATATAGCAATGATTTTGTGAAAAAAAATCACATTCATCAAGAACTACTACCAAAAATTGTGGAATATATGACATTTATTTAATGATAGTTTTTTTGAAAACCACCGTGTTAATAGAAAAAAAATGTGGTAGTGCATGGAAAATACGAAAACTATCGTGAGAACTAGAGTTTGTGATGGTTTCTAATCTATGCTTACATGACATATTTTAATAAAACCTATCGTGTAAGCTCTAACCTTACACAATAATTTCTTCAAAAACTGTCATATAATCTTTAGCTAAAACACAGTCGTTTTAGCACTCTAAACAATTACTTCAAAAACATACCAATTCGAATAACACTTTCTCTTTCTAAGCCATGAAACCCTTTCTCTCTCTAAACCATTCGAATTTAGCCCCCTACGATCCTGCCACTGTCGTTGACCTACCCCCAATGACTTTGACACTACCATCACTATCAACCTAGCCCCCACAACCTCAACCCCACCGTCGCCATCTCTCTCTCAAACCCACTGCCTCTCTTGAGTCTGTATCTCCTCCTCAAGCCCTTTGTCTTGCTATCGTCATCATCACTAAAGCCTTGTTGTCTCCATCTCTATCTTGCCTTGCATTTTAATATGATTTTGCCACCATTCATCATTTGATTCCAATATTGTTGCTTATGTTGACGATGTGATTATGAAGTGCATGATTGTTTTGTATGATTATCATTTGTGTTTTTTAGTATGAAAAGATTATAAATTGTGTTTGAATTTTATTTTTGATGATTTTATATCACAATTCACCTAAATTAAACTTTTTTTTTATGCCCACCATATTTTTAATAAAAATCCTCCACGGCCATCATAGCAATTATTTATGTTTTTGGTTTCAAAACTCACTAGCAATTATTTATTTTTAGTTATATAGTCGTGCTAATTAGTTTTATAACTAACTAGCATGTTTATTCCTTTAATTAATATATTATTTGTTTAGTGGTTAGTTTTACTGGCTAAGTTTGTGTTTAGTTTTATTGTTGTTAATTTATTATCCTTGATGGTTTTATACGTCGATTTGCTTGATTCCTTTAGTTAATGCATTGTTTGTTTTTATGTATAGCTTGGCTTTGTTTTACTATAAATTTGTAGTGATATTGATTGTTATGGTGCTATTGATTTTGTGTATGTGATTGTTGTTTTTGAATATGGAATTGTTTTGGATAAGGATTTAGTTTAGATTAGTAAAAATGTTGAAAGAGAGCAATGAGGAGTATATGGAATCTTCCTTGACAAATTGAAAGGGAAAAAAGTGAGATAACCATGAAGAAGAACTGATTTCAATCCATAACATGCATGTGTAATTTTTTGTTGTAAAACACTGTTTAGTGTATAATACATTATCATGTTTAATTCTTCTTTATTTTGACAAATCATTAGGACCCTCAATAATTAGAAACTTGCATTGGGAATTGATGTAATAATGTGACCAAAACAATAAAACGGCTCATAAATCCTATAATTGTTCAAGAAGACTAGCAACCTTGAATTTGGTTATCTTATTTTACGTTACATGCAGAATATACAATTTTACTAATAATGATATGTCAAACTTTCAAGAAAAGAAATTTACACTGGTGATGATTTACTTGAGGTTAGATTTAAGTGGGTTAGTTAGTTAAGTAGGTTTCTTAAATTTAGGCAGTAGAAATTTTTTTTTGTATTTGACTATGTATTGTAAACTTTGAGTATTTGACTATGTATTGTAAAAATTTTTAAGTCAACTATAAATATATGGTATTGAAATCACAGCCTTATATTAATGGATAGCACCAGAGACTGGCCATACCATGGGAAGTCAGAGATTTTGCTTAATTTTGACCAACTGTCCGTGATAATTTTGGCAAAAACCATCATATAAGCAAAAGCCATCGTGTAAGCTCAGGTTTGCATGATGGTTTTTCCAAAAAACTATCATGCAAGATTCATAAAAAATGCCCCATGATCTCTTGGAAATCCACATTTCATGACATTTACAAAATGTTGTGGAAACTATTTCTAAAAATCGTTGCAGAAACCTAAGCTTGCATGATAGTTTTGGCCAAAAACCATCATGTAAGCAAAAACCATTGTGTAAGCTCAAGTTTCCACAATGGTTTTTGAAAGACTCATAAACCGCCGTACAAGATTCATAAAAAGTGCCCCATGGTCTCTCAAAAATCCAGATTCCATGACGTTTAAAAATTGTCATGGAAACTAGTTTTGTTCTTGGATGGATAATTACAAAATGGTTTTTTTAGCCATCATGTAAACTTTTCACGATGGTTTAAAATCATCATGGACTATCCAAGTTTTAGCAGTTAGCAAAAAATTTTAGACAGGGTTCTTAAAATACAAACCTCAAATCTTTGAAGAGCAATGTTGGGACTTTATTAACTTGAATTCTTATGTTGATGAGAGGCTTGAGGTTAAAGAAAAGGTTTATCTTCTCTGTTTTTGAGTGTTTGAAATATGAATTTGAGTTTCAGAGAAAGAGAGAGACATGAAAGGGGGATAAGGAAGAAAAGTGTTTTGGTGTCATGTTATTTACGTTGGGATTTTAAAATAGACCTGATAGTGTGTCGGTATTTGCCTCAATTATTAGATGGAGGAATTAGGCCATTTTCTTATATCCTTGTCAATTTGCTTCATGTGAATTGTACAGTGATTTAACTAGTGGCATTTTGGTGTATATGGTATAAGTGCGAACAGCTAAAAAAATAATGACCCAATTTTATTTTTTAAAATTCAAATAAAGAAATAGAAGAAATTAAATTAATGCAAATGAAACCACACCTTCGCTCTATTACCAAAGAACCTAAAAACACTAAGGAAACCTAAACCTAAGAACGAGATAAATAGGAAAATCAAAATTCTAGATATATATGTACAATGTGTTGAGGAAGACCTCCTTAGATAGGCTTTTGTGGCAGGTGTTACAAAGCTAAAAATAATGAGGATTGATTCCAAATTATTTCAAGAACAACAAAAGTTCAATTCAAAGGTTACAACCTTTAAAATTCAGGTTTATCATGGCTAGTATCATGTCCAGATTCAGTAATTACCACGCCCATAACTTGTTACAACCTTTGATATTCAATCATTAACATGCTTAGCAATTATTATTTACATTATGAATTTAATGCAAAAATTAAACCAAAGTACAAGTTTAAAAGCAAATAAAAAATTTACAAAACAAAGCCCACACTAGGGCAAGCCCAACGGAGCGACATTCGCATCGCCCACATTGTGTGGGCACAAACTTTGGGCCCCTAACCCACTTGGCCAATGCTTTGCAACCCTCATGCTTGTGAGATAGCCTCTTGGTACATATTCTTACCTAAGAGAAAAGGTGCAAACTTGTTTAAATTCCCCAAGACAAGTTGCCAAAGTAATATGGGACTCTAATTTTTGGCGTTCTTTCTAACAAAAACTAATTCCAATAGGCATACTTTGACTATCAATTTCTTATTCATTACTATTACCATTTTGAGCATGTGAATATAAGATTTTGCCTCCTTGCCATGAAGAATGTAAATCCACCAAGACCCATCACATTTAAAAGTAGGTCCCACTCTAATTTAGGCTTCAAAATCTTTCCTAACAATGGCATATTTACCATTTCCCAACGATCCCCCACACAGATGACATAGTTTTAGTTCTCTTGGTTTGAATGAATGAGTGAATGATGACGACGAAAAACAAAGACCGATGCGAGGATAGAGTCCTATAATTAATACCTGTATAGGATAGGTAGGCGTTAACCCTTGAACCTTCCCTTAGGAGAGTATATTTACTTTACTAGCTAACTAGTAGAGGCAATTTCCTTGAGCTATTCTACCATTTTTATAAACAATGATATACTTCACAAAAATGACACAACTTCAGTTCTAATGGTTATGTTCATTTTGGCTATAAAAATTTGCCTGGTTCTATGAGAGTTTCTAAAGAATTGACCCCTAGTAATTTTCATTTAAAGCAACCCCACTTTTCCCTCACATAGGTGAATTTTTATTTAAAAGTAATATGTATTACTTTGCTCGAATTCTAAATGGATCCAATGCATAATAATCATTAAAAGCAATTGCCTAACCTTACTGGTATGGGTATCACTTTCTTCATCATAGGACTAGGCCAGAGGCTAACCTCCATAATGATCCGACTTGGTCTATTCAGTTTAGTTATCCCATTAAATCAAGATCTTGGAATTCCAGTCCACTAGGTTAGGTCTCCATTGCTTTGACCTACTCTTTGATGGGCTTAAGGCCCATTCTCTTGATGATTTCTTAACTGGATCTCTATTCAAACCTATAGTTAAGGGATCCACTATTTTCTATTTTGATCTTACATAGTCAATGGTCATAACACCAGTTGAGATTAGTTGTCTAATAGTATTATGTTAAGGACGTATGTGACTTGACTTATCATTGTACATGGCATTTTATGCACTTCCAATAGCTGATTGGATATCATAGTGTATGCATATTGCAGGCACAGGTTTTGAGCATTTGGGAATATCCTCCAAGAAATATTGTAGCCATTTAGCCTCTTCCTTGCATTTATCAAAAGCCACAAACTTAGATTCCATCGTGAGAATCTAGTTATTACTGTCTGCTTAGAAGATTTCCATAACACAATTGTATTTCCCAAAGTGAATACATATCTACTGATAGCTTTAGAATCTCGTATACCAGATATCCAGCTTGCATCTGAGTATCATTCTAAAGCAACAAAATCTCTAGAATATAATGTAGTCCATAATCACAAGTATATCATAACTACCTAAGTATTCTAACAATTGCTTTTCGATTATCAACTCTTAGATTACTCATGAATCTGCTCAAACTACTCAAAATGTAGGCAATGTCTAGTCTTGTATAGCTCATCAAGTACATTAGACTGCTTATCACTCTAGCACACAATTTAATCTTTATTCTTGGACAAATGTTGACCCAAGTTAATTGGATTTCTGACCACACCCAAATCATCTTTGCTAAGTTTTTTAAGTATCTTGTCTACATAGTGTGACTAACTCAATATAAGACCATTAGGTGATCTCATATTTTTTATATTCAAAATTACATTAGCTGGTCCCATGTCTTTTATATCAAATCTTGAATTCAATATGTCTTTGGTAGAATTGATCATCCGATCATTGTGATCACAATTAGTATGTAATATACGTACAAATAAAGTATAATGTATCCATTTTTTTGGTACTTTTGGCATAAACACATTTGTCACATTCCTTGATTTTAAATCTAATTATGAACATGACTTTATCTAATTTCTTGTGCCATTGTTTTAGTGCTTGCTTAAATCCATATAAGGACTTCACCAGTTTATAGCCTTTCTTTTCATGTCTTGGAGCTACACAACCCTTGAATTGTTCCATGTAGATTTCTTCTTAAAGATCTCTATTAAGAAAGGCTGTCTTAATATCCGTTTGATGAACTTCAAGCACTAAAACAAATTCAAGATTATATGACTTTTATTAACAACCGTTTTTCAAAAACCGTTGTGATAAGGGAAAAAACGCTGTGAGTTACACCTAAAAAGACAAAAACCGTCATGGTATGGACAGCGTCTACCATGATGGTTTTTCAAAAAACCATCATAGTAAGCTAAACATACCACGACGGTTTTTAAAAACACCGTCATGGTAGAGTAGTGGCATAAAAAACTGTCATGGTAGAGTTGTGGCATACCAAGATGGGTTTTTCTAAAAACCGTCATGGTAGCTCACTTAAAACCCCTTTTCCCACCTTGACAAGTAAACACGAATCAGAAATTCACCTCTCAACTACAAACACAGACCCCTCCAAAACAGTTGTCGTCATCCCTCTCTGCCTCCACACTCCTTAATCTCATTTCAAATTGAAAAGTTTTTGTTAGAAATTAATAAATTGCTATTGATTTTGTTGTTTAATTAATCCAAAATTGATAAATTGTTGTTGATTTTGTTGTTTATTCCATGATTATTGTATTGTGGATCATGGATATGATTTATTTGTTTTATAATGGGTATATGTAATTTGTTTTATGAGGGGTGAATGTTTTTGTTTTATGATTAGAATGTATATGGTGGGTATGTACATAATTTGCAAATTTAATTTTAATTGAATATTTGCTAGTTATTATTTTGATTTAGGACTTGCAAAATGGATAATAAAAGGAAGTGGGATTTTTGATTGTCTTTAGAATATGTAAATGGTGTGGAAAAGTTCTTGGATTTTACCAAAAGTCACGCCAATGGTGATAAAATTCAGTGTCCTTGTGTTCAATGTAGAAACCATAGATTGCATCAAATTCCAATTATGAGAGGATATTTATTTCGAAATGAAATTATAAGTAGTTATCAAACATGGCATTTTCATGGCGAGTCTAATTTCAATCCAACTTTAGTAAGTAAAGAAAAGGAAGCTATTGTGGAGGATAATATGGATGACCATGGCAATATGGTTGACATCATCAATGATTTGGAAGAACAGTTGGTGCACCATCTAGATTTGTTTGAGACAATGATGAATGATGCCAAGACACTCATGTATGAGGGGTGTACTAATTTCACCAAGTTGTCCGCTTTAGTTGGATTATGGAATTTGAAAGCGTCAGGTAGGTGGTTAAATTCTAGTGTTACAAAGCTTTTGGAATTTTTAGGAATACTTTTACCAGAGGGTAATAAATTACCTACTAGTATGTATAAGGCTAAGAGGACTTTGAGCACTTTAGGAATGGAGTATGAGAAAATTCATGCTTGTGAAAATGATTGTGTTCTTTATTGGAATGAATATAAGGAGGAGAATCATTGTCTAGTTTGTCAACAAGCAGGGTGGAAGAAAGGAAAAAAGCCAAAAGATGGTAAGCATGGAGTGCCAAAGAAAGTGTTATGGTACATTCCACTAGTGCCACATTTAAGGCGTTTATTTAGAAACCTAGAACATGCCTAGAATTTCATATGGCTTCATGGCAAATAGGTTGATGATGGTATGCTTAGACACCCAATGGAGTCACCACAATGGAAGAATTTTTAAGCTAATCATCCCAACTTTAGTGCAGATCTAATAAATATATATTTTGCTTTGTCAAAGGATGGAATGAACCTACATGGTCACATGGGTAGTAGGCATGGCACTTGGCCCATAATACTTGTTAACTACAATCTCCCTCTAAAGATGTGCAGAAAGCGAAAATTTTTAATGTTGTCTTTACTGATTTTGGGTCTTCAACAACTAGGCAATGACATTGATGTATACTTAGCACCGTTAATCGATGACCTAAAAAACTTGTGGCAAAATGGAGTCAAAGTTAGAGATGCTTACCGAGAAGAGACATTCACACTCCATACAATGTTTATATGGACAATTAAGAACTTCCCTGCATATGGCAATTTATTTGGTTATTCAATAAAGAATTCTATTGGTTGCCTATTTGTATGATGGAAACGTCTCACAAATAGTTGAAGAATGGTAAGAAAACTATTTTTCTTGGTCATAGAAGATGGTTGCCAAGATATCATTGTCACTGTAAACAAAATAAAGCCTTTGATGGCAACACAAAGAAAGAGACCCTCCTCATCCTTTGATGGGTGAACAAATATTTGAAATGGTAAAAGATATAAGAGTGGTAATCGAGAAGAGAAAACAAGGTAAAGACGAGCCTCCGATTGATGGACCATGGAAAAAAAGATCAATCTTTTTTGATCCTTCATACTAGAAGACACTTTTTATTCATCATTGCTTGGACATTATACATATTGAGAAAAACGTTTGTGAATCCATAGTCGGCACGTTGCTTGACAATTCGGACAAGACTAAGGATAGTAAAAAAGCTCAGTTGGATCTCATGAAAATGGAGATTAGGCCTCATTTGTTTCCTGAGAAAAGAGGGAACCGCACTCACTTACCTCCGACAAAGCACATGTTTTCAAGAGCGAAAAAGAGAAAGCTTTGTGAATGGCTTGCTTTGTTGAAAGTGCAAGACAGGTGTTCTTTGAATTTAAAAACTTGGTGTTGGTGAAGGATTTGAAACTTATTGGCATGAAAATACATGATTGTCATGTGTTGATGTAGCAATTACTTTCACTTGCTTTATGGAGAATTCTAACAAAGGATGTGAGATTTGCAATTACCAAGTTATGCTTGTTCTTCATTTAATATGCACCAAGGTAATTCATCCACTTATGCTTGATTCACTACAATCGGAGTTGGTGCAAACCTTATGCATGCTTGAGAAGTAATTTCCACTGGCACTTTTTGACATCATGATTCATCTAACGGTGCACTTAGTACATGAAGTTAAGTTATGCAGACCAGCGTATTTGAGATGGATGTACCCATTTGAAATATATATGCAGGTTTTGAAGGGCTATGTGAAGAACCAAAATAGGTTAGAGGGATGTATTGTATAAAGTTACATAGCCAAGGAATCGGTTGAATTTTGCTCCGAGTACCTGTCCAATGCGGAACCAATTGGGGTACCAAAGACAATAAACATTAAGGCGAGGGGACTATCTACTAGCAGTCTTTCCTCAATAAATTGAGAGGAGTGGAAACAAGCTTGTCTTTATGTCTTGCACAATGCTAATGAAGTGGAGCCTTTCATTGAGGTGCACATAAATGAATTAAAAAAAGCAAACCCAAAAAGTGCAAGAAATAAGAAGTAGTTGCAAGATGAACACAATCGGACCTTTCGGTTATGGATTAAAGCATACATCTATGGTAAGTGCTCCACATCACAAGATGGATGCATGTCACAAGACTTGAAGAACCTAGTTAGAGGACCGCCATTAGTAGTTACAAGGTATATGTCATATTCCATAAACTGTTACACTTTCTACACTAGCAAAAAAGATAAGAAGCATCCCATCCAAAATAGTGTTGTGACTTTCCGTGCCAAGGCTTTGCATATTGCCTCCACCAAGGACAAGAATCTAGTATATAGGACCATGAACTACTTTGGTTTCATTGAATATATTTGGGAACTTGAATATGGGGGATTGCACATAGAACTTTTTAAGTATAAGTAGGCCAACAATAACTATGTTAAGAATGATAATGACGGCATCACGATGGTTGACTTTAGAAGATTGGGACACAAGAATGATCCCTTCATTATGGCACCACAAGCAATCCAAGTTTTTTATACTACGGATCCCAAAGACATGGAATTGGCTCTAGTTGTCTCAATAAAGCCAAGAGTAGTTATCGACAATGAAGAAGTGGTTGAGGATTGCATGGACATCCCTTCATTCACAAAGGGATTGCCATTAATTAAAGAGATCAATGATTTTAAAGATGATGTTTTGCACTTATGTCGTGAAGATGTGAAATGGATATGTATTGAGGAACCAATGAAAAAAAAAAGAGAAAAAAAAAACCATCTGTAAATCAATTTATGTTAATTTATTTTAATATACTTCTTTGTTTCATTTTACATCTTTTTTAACGGTTTAGGATATCTATTTATAGTTATATTTGTGACGAAAACATCAAAAAGTAAACATTCTAGACCATTGGATGCATAACACACGAGCTGGCTACCCTGCATAGAAGAGAAAGACATATGTAAGTGGTAATTTTGACCATTTTTTACGGTGGCTTTCTTAAGAAACTGTCATAAAAAAGGATATTACACGACGGTTTCTCTAGAAACAATCATGAAATTTGTGTAACCCAAAGTATCGTACACGACAGTTTCCTTGAAAATTGTCATGTAAACTTACCTTACACGATAGTTTCCCCCAAATACCATCATGCAATGTCAATTTGGGGCTTTAAATTTTTTGAAAATCGTGTGCCTCCTAGCCATTTTCAAACCGTGATCAAACGCTCTCTCTCTAAATGCTCTCTTTCTCTCAAGCTCGATCTCTCTCGCTGACGTAAGCTAGTCCTGCTGCCGTCACTATTCCTACTACCTCCATCGTTGTCGCCTCCTATCTGTAAGAATTGTCCTCTCTTTCTCCTATTCCCCCTCCCCCTCGCCCCCCCCTCTGCCATTTCCCCCTAGCCCTACCACCCCCCCCCCCCGGCCCCTACCCGCCACCAACAGGCCCTTCTTTTTCCCCCCGCCCCCGCCCCCCTCCACCCCACCCCACTCTACCCCCACTTGACCCCACCCCACTTCGCCCCTACCTAACCCCCACCCCTCTGCTTGCCCCCATCCCACCCTACCCCACTCCATCCCACTCGCACCTACCCAACCTCACCCTCCACCGGCCCCCACACCCCACCCTGCCCCCACCCCCGCTTCGCCTCCACCCCACCCCACCCCACCCCAACCTTGACCCTACCTGACCCCTGGCCCCTACCATACCCCTGCCCTCCCTCCGCCCCCACTCAACCCCACCCCCACCCCGTCCTCAATTCTCATTAATTTGTGTGAAATTGTTTAATTTTCATTAGTTGTGTGAAACTATTTAAGGTGTTATGTGAATATGTGTATTATGTAAAATTATGTAATTGAAATTGTAAATTTGCGAATATTTGTAATTGAAATTGTGACATTATGAATATGTGTAATATGTGAAATTATGTGAATATGTGTAATATGTGATATTGAGTAATTGAAATTGCAAAATTGTGAATATATGTAATTGAAATTGTGAAATTGTGAATATGTGAAGATGTAAAATTGTGATATTATTTAATTGTGAAATTCTTGAATATGTGATTATTGTAATATGTGTAATATGTGAATTTATAAGGTTGTAATTTATAATATGTTAATTTACAATATGTTAATATACAATATGTTAATTTATAATATGTGATTTATAAGATGTGAATTTATAAAATGTTAATTTACAATATATTAATTTATAATAATATGTTAATTTACACTATGTTAATTTATAAGATGTGAATTTATAATATGTGATTTTTAATATTTGAATTTATAATATGTCAATTTTTTACTATAAGATTGTAATTTAATATTAGTATGTGTGTGTTAGATTTTGTTTACTTTGAACAGGTACAACATCTTGTGAAATCAATAGTGACTAATATGAGGAGACGTACAAAAAGTGCATTCTATCTTTATCTCAACCTAGCAAGGGAAAACAATGCAATAAGCCATGAAGGTAAATTGATTCGATCCAAAAGTAGACTCTAAGCGAAGAGCTACATTGATGAAAAAAGTTCATCGGATGAAAAAGAAAGGTTTGAGAATAGAAGTGATATTTGATTCGAAAGGCCAACCGAAAGGCACACCCGGCCATGAATTAAGCAGTTGGATCGGAGTCCTTAGTTGGGAACACATTCCAATATGGATAAAAGATTGGAGGTTTAAGGATTTGGAACAAGTAAGTGAAGCTTTGGAACACATTCCAATATGAAGCTTTCATAGTCGAGGATTGGTATAGGAAAAAGGCTTTGAAGGTTTATAGTGAATTAGCAAAAGGGTTTAGATCTAACCTCTACGTTACCTTCATACAGCCATATCTTTCCATTCTAGAGAAAGATGAAAATGTATATAAATAGCCTCCTATGGTAGTACACTACTACCCCTCCATAAACGATGATGATTGGAAAGCTTTTGTGAGGTATCGACGTTCTGTCAAATTCCAACTACAATCATAAAATGCAAGAAAAATAAGAGCAAAAAATTAATACTACTCTATAGTTGGCCGAGTCAAATATAGAGAGCTCGAGTAATCATTGGTACGTTAATATCTTACTTGTATTACATATATCAATTATTCTATCATTAATATGTTACTAACATAGCATAATACAATTAGCTAAGACGGGCGTGCTACCAACACAGGAGGAGTTATGGGTAAAATCACATCAAGCTCCTCTTGCATAGTTTAAAAATCCAAGAGTAGCAGAAAGTGGGAACTTGATTGTAAGTTTATTGAACACAAACCATTAATTTGTAATTTAATACCTATTGAAGGATCTTAAGAATAACATGGTTTTGTTGTTGTTTTATAAGATGAATACATGATGCAACAAAGTCAACAGAGCTTCCAATTCGTTGGTAACGATGACATATTGACGAGGTCACTACAAAAATCGAAACATTCAAGATGTTTTCACGATCAATCAAAGTATGTAAAGCAGTCTCAATACTTCAACCTCCAATCAGGTTCGAAATTGAACTCCCAAATGTCGAAGATACAGATGGAGATTGTAGAACTATGAGGTCTTGTGATGGAGCTCATTTCCCAAGGACATGCTAGGTCGATGGATGATAGCATCTCATAATGCAACAGCTTCAAGGCTAGTTGTAACCCTCCAAATAATATAGCAGAAGCTCCACAAGCTTTAGAAGTCTAATTGTCACCTCATCATTAAGAGCCCAAATAAGGTCAAGAATGCAGGCTCTTTGTTGTGGATAGAATTAATGGTGGGTGTGTACTTGTTGCACTTAGGAAGGTGTGGACAGAGAGTCTTCCAATCGATACAGTACATGGAAGACCATTAAGGGAAGAAAACATGCACGTTATTATCACTACCGTCAGAATTAGAACAGCTAAATTGCTTGTTCCAATACTTGAAGTAGCAACTGTGGGTGAAGCCGCTGGAAGCTTCATCACATGGCTGAAGAGGTTAGTTACAGTCATCGCAATGACGAAGACGAGTAGACCGCTAGCCACGTTCCATAAGATCTAAGTAGAAAGAAACGCTAAAAAAAGAAAAGCATTACAAAAGCAAGACAATCACAATTGAAGTAGAACAAGAACAAGAACAACCCATTGTGAATGAGCCACTGCTTGCATTTAACTTCGCCTCAGTACCTCCAAATTTTATGCAGTTGGCTTTATACACACATTCTTTCATGTGCAATGGGCTGGCGATTCAATGCCTGATATCGACAAATGTCACTAGCAATGAATTGCCTATCTATATGGGGTATAAAGACATTTACTGCTTCATCAACTTTGATCAAATTAGTGCGAACTGTATCCAGATATACCTCAAGTAATAACTCTATCTTTAATTCATGAATTTTAAAATATAGGTAGAGTTGTAAGGTGCTTTCAAATAATTGACTGTATTGTTTTTTATTGTAGTTTTTGGCAAAATATTGTGAACTTCAAGGCTTGGCGTAAAATTTCAACTTCATATCTCCAACGATTGTTTCAAGTACTGTATGAGACCTACAGAGTGATCGTAGATAGTGCCACACCACTCCTCCACCTATGAGCTTTAGCACTGAGGGGCTAATTATTCTTCTTGTCGTACAATGTTGTAGAACATTGGATATTGGGACTTATTTCACCATGGTAGGACCAAATATATTGGTTTAATCCCCTCGGACACACACCACATGATGATTTTGTATCAGTCATGAGATTGTAAGTATTAACTGTGTTAAGTTTTACATAATTGTATTATCTATTAATTAATTTAATCATGATACATTGTTAGGGCGCTTAACGACTGAAAGCTTTAAGTGAGATGGGTGTCATAAATCGACTGAACGGAATGCTATATTCCAGACGTAAGTGTCCAAGACAACAAGGAAATATAGAATATGGTTTTTTTAATCTACGTTTCATATGAGATATAATTACAAGTGGTATACAAGCCCTAGGAAGAAAAGATTTTTATATACATATGGATATGAATGAAGTTAGATTAGAGTGGGTACAATTTGTAAATAGGTGTGTCATTTTTAGATAGATAGAGATAGTAGATAAACAATTTCTCAAAATAGCTCAAATGTAAATGATCTTGTAAATACCTTGTAATTTAAACATACATCAATTTTTGTATACAGTCAAGGCCTTGTTGTAATGGATAACACACGGGACTGGCCATCCCATGAAAAATAACAAATTTTGTCAATTTTTTTTGGCAATACCAATTTTCCACAATGGTTTTCTAAAAAGCCATCATGGAAGTGACAGTCATACCAATATTACATGTAGATTTTTTAGAAAATCCTCATGGAATATTTTAGTTTCCACAATGGTTTTCTAAAAAATTGTTGTGGAAGCTTGTCTTTCATGACGGTTTTTCTAAAACCATCCTAAAAGACCTATGGACACTCCCCCGTTTTCCCGCCTATTCTATGGTTCCATGATGGTAAAAAAACCATTGTAAAAACTCAATTTTGTACCATGACTGAAGTTTTCACGATGGTTTTTTAACCATCATGAAATTTTTCCATGATGGTTTTAAACTGTTGTGAAATACACAGTCTATAATAGTGAAGATTTTGTAGTGTGGCAATTGCAACTATCATCTTTATAGAGGTTATTATCATCATGAGAGAATAGGAGCCAAAGTAATCAAGGCCTTCTCATTGTTAAAGCCTTTTATTACATGCCTAGTTTTCTACTTGTCAATTTTTCCATCTTCCTTCATTTTTGTTTGAAAATCCACTTAAAACTTAGTGGTTTCTTTCCCAAAGGAAGATCACTAACTCTCAAGTATGATTTTGCACGATGGAATCAATCTCACTCTTTATGGCCTCTTTCTACAAAGGACCCTCAGTTCAGCTTATAACTTCTTTTTATGTTTAAGGCTCAACCTCTCTCATATAGGTCAGAAAATCTGGTCCAAAAGACTATTCTGTCTTTGCTCTTTTGCTTCGTCTAGGCTCTTCTACTATCTCCTCAATCTCATTATTTTGTTCCTGGTCTTGACTATCTTGTTCAATAGTTTAAATGTTCATTTTGATGAACTTGGTTCATCCCTTTTGGATTTACAAGGAAATACATGTTCAAGGAATGATGCATTCCTAGACTCCATTATCGTGTTCTTGTGAATGTTAGTTTGTAGACTAGTGCATAAGGGACTGATATGTACTACTATTGTGTCCATCACCAATGATGGTTCAATCAATTGTTTTAAAACCTATTCTTATCTTCTTTGATATGGGTACCTTTACTTTGGCAAGACACCCCCAAACTTTTAAGTATTTGTAGGAAGACTTCCTTCCTTTCCATAATTCATAAGAGGTCTTATCTACCTTCTTTTGGGGAATCTTATTTAAAAGGTAGTTAGCTGACAAAACGGCTTCCCCTCGAATGTTCTATGGTAATCCAAAACTTATCCAAGTTGCATTTATTATATCCTTCAAGATACGATTCTTGGTACACCATTTGACTGAGGAGAATAAGGTGACGTGATCAAAATTCAGGAAATGTTCCTCACATTCAACGAATATATATTAAGGGCATAAAAGCAAAACATTTGTAATAAACAAGTATCGTACTATTAAAGCATGTTTAAACAAAAGATTCTAATATATGCTGAACTGAAATAAGAGAAACCAAATAGACATAATTGATGACAAACGTTTACATACCTGGACAATAAAACGAAAATGTTATATGATCAATCAAACATTTATTAAAAACTGTTTACTGCACTAATAATTAAAGCGAACTTTTTTTTATTTTTTTATATCAAAATAAGGCAACAAGTATAGAGCAAATTAAGCAAGCATTGCAATTAGGCAATATGAGCAGAACAAAGAGTAACATTAGCAACAGCTACAGCATAGTCGTAGGATTATATAACCAATAATATAACCTAAACTAAGCAAAGATTATATAATCAAACTAATGAAAAAACGAAACGCATATAAAGTTATCAAGCATATTATATGAGAATGTCAAGCAACATGAAAAAAAAAATGACCAGAGAACAAAACTAACTAATATGTTCAATTGGAATCAAGAACTGACTCTGAGCATCAAATAAAACCAAAACACGAGAAGGAAATTATAAAATGTATTCCTTCCTTCCAGCAACCCGTCTATCTCTATGGGATAATTTGTTTTAAGATTATTAACAATATTGCATAGAATATAAAGAAAACAAACAAGTTAATATTAACAAAAATATTACAAACGAAGGGGAAATAAGTACAAAAAACCTTCAACCTTAACCCAAATCAAATGCATAAATTAGACGTCAAGGCACGTGTATCACATACTTTTCTTAAAACATATTCACTCTCTCCACAAGAGCTTGAGATCACATTGAGAGTTTGCTTCCCAGGATACAACAACGATTGAGCAAGAATTTAGCTCCACAAGTACTACTCTGACGAACTTGAAACAATACCTTCACTCTATGATTAGAGAACCTAAAACCACTAAGGAAACCTAAACCTAAGAATGAGATCGATAAGAGAATTAAATTCTAGATTTGTGTGCGCAATGTGTTGAGGAAGACCTTCTTATATAGCTCTTGTGGGAGTATTACAAAACTGAAAACGATGAAGATTCGTTCCAAGTTATTTCAAGAGTAATGAAAGTTCAATTCAAAGATTACAACCTTTAAATATCAGGTTTAACAAGGCCAGTATCATGTCCAGATTCAGACATTGCCACGCCCATTAACATGTGACAACCTTTGATATTCGGCCATTAACATGCTCAACAATGATTATTCACATTTTGGATTTAATGCAAAAACTAAATCTTAGTTTATGTTGAAAAGCAAATAAAAAATTTAGAAAGTGAAGTTTGTATGAGGGCAAGCCCGACAGAACGACATTCGTGTCACCCCCGTCATGTTGGCACACACATTAGGTCCCTAACCCATGGGGCCGTTGATTTTAACACCTCTATGCATGAGAGAGCCTCTCGGTACATATTTTTACCTAAAAGAAAAAGTGTAAACTCATTTAAACTCCATCAAGGCAACTTGCCTAAGCAATATGAGACTCCAATTTTTAGCATTCTTTTCAACAAAATTAATTCCAATCACTTTGATTATCGATTTCTAACTTACCCAATAACCATTTTATACAATGTGAATATACAATTTTGATCTCCTTATGATGGAGAACATAAATCCACCGAGACATATTACATTTACGAAATGGGTCCTACTCTAATTTAGGATTCAAAGTGGTTCCTATCAATGGTTTATTAAACCATTTCCAACATTTTCAATCATAATTTTAAGATTATTTTAGTTGCACGTAATTAGTTACTACTTAGGAGATACGTATGAGAAGGAAAAAGATGTTTCATACAGCACATTATGCCAAAAAAAATGTCAAACAGTTAAAAGAACAAAATGATTGGCAATTTGAAAAAGTAATATGAAGATTACATTTTCTTTTTTGTAAGGGAAAATTTCATTTCAAAATAAACAAATACATACTCAAACATAGTCACAAATGACCATCCACTGTAAGAGGATTAAACTCAAAACATTTGACTGTACCAGTGTAGATGGAAGAAGCAAAAGCCATACCACAAGTATCGAGACCCAACATGAAAATGTTGGACATGTATGGCCAAAGGAGTAAAAATGTAATATGTTTTTGGAGACATCATTATTAATAAAGAATTTATTTATTATTTATATACCAAATCTTGTCCTCTTTACATTTATATTTGTTCAATGTATGTTAAGGAAACAAAAGTCTAAGACTGTTGGTCTAAACCTTTAAGAATTGGGCATATTTTGGAAGATTATGCGGAAGACACGATTCTTAAGGTAACAATCAAATCATAAGATCTACAATCGAGGGAATAAAGTTGGACACTTTATTCATGTAAAGAGTGTTATGTTGTCAATATCCCTAATGGGGATGATTTGCCTTGACCATCGAAAGTGGACTCCATGAATAGAAACATTGACGCATTGTATAGGTGAAGATGTGTTGGATCTGGATAGAAAGTGAATTAATTTGGATTACTAATTCTGTCTTGGCAAATCGATTCACTTTAGACAATCATATATATTGTATCTTAATCTTGAGATGAATAATGGGCCCGTTGCTGACTTATGTCTTTTGATGTATCAAAGGGTGACATCCACGTTTTAATAGTGGTACACATGCCGGTATGCTGGAGGCATGACTCTTGATAGCATAGACCTGTTATTCATATATATAAAATCCATAGCTTCTCTTTAGGAGTGGTTGATATTCTTTTGCATGCGTTATCCTATAATTGAAAAACAGGAGCACTCAACCATTTAGATACATAGGTGTAACCAAATGGTATACTATCTTTGGAAAGTAAGTTTTTTGCTGGTGAGATAATGGAACGTAAAATAAAAATAATCAGGAAAGTAAGACAGAACTTGTCCTTAAGCTAATTATAGATAATCCTATGGGGATACGATGCATTATGATATGTCATGGGGACTTAGCTATATGGGCATCGTAATTTTATATAGTTTGAGAGTACAGCTCTAAGCTTTTAGCGGAGTAGCGTTAGAGTTGATAATTATAAAATGTATATCTAGGATATTGGGTTTCATAATTAGCTTGAACTATATAGGTCCACTAGGTCCCCTTTGCTAGCTCATGAAAATCTTGTAATGATACGGTGTGCTTTTACAATAATTAGTGACTTGTGTCAAATTATCGGATTGGCTGAAAATTTGATAGGATCGGATAATTCATGTTTGTTTATTAGTTGAATTAATTTTGTAAAAATTAATTCAAGATAAACTTTTTGAATTATCGAGATAAGATAATTCATGTCTATTTATCGGTTGGATTATTTTTTGAATTAATTCAAGATAAACTTGTTGAATTGTCAAGAATATTTATTTTCTTAGAGATTATCTAGATATGACTGTTTTAATCAGATAACTTTTCTATTGGGTTAATTGAATTAAAACTTAGGCTCTATCCCAAGAATCTTGGGTGAGAAATAAAGATTTGTAGGGATCATTTTTCCTAAGTTTGGCAGGCCGATATTTAAGTTCAACCTACCGATGGAGCAAGTTCAGCAGGCCTATTTGGTAGTTCGGTGTACCGATCGAGCGTTGAATAAATCACGCATTTCCATGTTGATTTTATCAGATATTATTTTTGATTTGATTCTGATTCAAATTTTCGAGGCCTTATTTGATAAGGATTGACTCCTAAGCCCAACCTCTATAAAAAGGGGAGTGAGGCTCACTGTTGTTTAGATTAGTTGAGAAATCTAGAGTGAGACTCTACCAATGAGCCTCTATGATTCCCCCGAGAGTTATTTTTCATAAATCATGAACTATAGATTTTGGTATTTCTCAATTTGTTGGAAGGCGAGTCACCAGAGAAAGCCTGAATAACATGTGCCCACAGGCACTCCAATTGTGGATTGAGAGTAGCAAAGAAGGCTAGTTAGTTGAAGCTCTTCTAGAATGTTATTTCTCTTCACAAATTGCAGGAGCTTTTCCACATTTATGAGGTCAGTAAGATCTTATTAATTTATGTTTATAGTGTGTCAAACTTGTGTTTTGAAAAATACTTTGATATAAAAATTTTTAAAAGTCTATTGCATACTATTTTTCTAACAATTGGTATCAAAGTTATGGTTTTTACATAAATCTACAAGTTTGTAATCATGCTATACGTATAAATTATGTGATCTTGATCTCTTCTATGCTTGAATTCAATTTTTTAGAGAGTTGACACTCTAGGGTTTCTATATATTTATATGCTGTCATGGATTATATGGTGAATGATTATTAATTAATTATAATTAATTAAATTATTATTTAGTTATTAATTAATCAATTAATTTATACCGGTTATGGTTCTTTAGAGGTTAGAATGTGTTTTTTGGTTTTTATATAATTAGATGGTGGACTATCATCTTTGTTTAGGAATTATTATTTAATTTTAAATTTGTAAGAATTTTGTAGTTAAATAATCATTCAGAGAAAACGGATCTAGAAGATGGATGATAGCAGTCCCAAGTATTTTCTTAGTCTCTAAGTTTATGTTTTTGAATTGTTGAAAATAAAATTGAAAAACTGGATAAAAGATGCATTTTTTGGATGTTGTGATTTTTACTTGGTCGGAATGCCAAACCTCTGGGTTCGGTAGGCCGATGGTCACAGACTAGCAGGTCAAACCTTTGGGATCACAGGCCATTAGCGCAGCAGAAATCTGGTGGCTCTGGTGACAGGCTAAACTTTTTGATTCGACAGGCTGAACTATCATGATCGGTAGGCTGACTTGAAAAGATCAATAGGCTGATGAATCATGACTAGGAAGCCAATCATACAAATCAGCATGCTAGCAGAGAGCTTTAATTTTTTCAAAAAAAGGTGTGTTTTTTGATGTAGTTTTGATTTTATTTTTGAGACAATTCTAAGAAATATTAAATTTTGATATGATCAAAAATATAGAGTATTTGGTCTATGCGGGATTGAAGACTTGATGATGGGAGTTACATAAAAAGTATAAAATTTAAAGATTCAAAGATGAAGAATCGATAATATGTTTTGATTATTCTCTTGAAATCTTTGTTTTCTTTTCTCTAGGGTGGAACCATAATGTTATAGCTATTTATTATTATTTTACTTGTGGCTTTGCATGATTGCTTTGCTTGTCTACATTATAATATGATTTGCCATGTATATTAATAGCATTTCATATAGAATACGGGGTGTCGCTCATTAAAAATTATACATGCATGTTTATAAAAAAAAACCTTGATTTCAAAAGAATGAGTGGGAGAAGGCTTTCGAAGAGAGGATCTATGGCGTCCATCATTGGTCCATAGATAGAACATGGTGGTTCGACCCCTAGGTAGGGATTTCATCATGTACCAGGTTGGATCTTCAAGAAGATAAGGTATTTTAGCATGATTTATGGTTGCATACCCCTAGGTGGTGATTATAAATCATGGATAAAATATTGACATAATGGTTATATGCACATGTTGATTTTTTTATTAACCTCTCCTAGGAGCTCTATTAATAAAATTGATGGCCAAAGAAATGATTATTAATATATGCTAGATCATATGAGCCATGGATGGCATATATTAATCTGGAAGGGATCCATGTTCCTCATTGAATTTGGCAAGACTCCCCTAGGAGCTTGTTGAATTCTAAGTTAGGAATTATCATTGTAAGGTTGTGATGTTTTCAAGGTTTTGACACATAAACACATTTGTATGCTTTACATGATTGTGTTATCTTACTAAATTATTGTGATATGTTTGCTATGTTTGGTATATGATTCTTTATTGTAGATTAAAAATATATAAAAATGCTTTATCATCGATTTTTGACAAAAACCAATTAACCGGTGAGAACTATAATGATTGGAAACGGAACCTAAACATCGTCCAGTCCTTTGAGAAATTGAAATTTATGCTGACGATACCTTGTCCTCTGGAGCCTACAAGAGGTTCGATCAACGATCAAATCCAAGCATATGATCGTTGGAAAGATGATAATGATCAGGCCTACTGCTATGTCATGGCTAGCATGAATAACATACTACAAGCTCAACATAAGGATTATGAGACTACTAAGCAGATCCTGGATAATTTAGAAGATATGTTTGCAGGTCAAACCTCAACAAAGCGGCAAGGGCCACTTTGAAAACTCTTAAACTGTAAGCAAAGACTAGGGATGTCTGTAAAGGAGCATATGATGTTATTCATGGGTACCTCGCTAAGGCTTAGACCAATGGAGCTGACATCAATGCTGAAACTCATATGACTATGGTCTTTGAGACTCTGTCTAAGGAATTCATTCTATTTAGAGCTACATTTAATTAAAGCAATAGGCGAGATATAACCTTGACAGAGTTGATGAAACAATTACAAGAGTTTGAACTGCTGATCAAAGAGTCTCTTGTTGGTGGCTAGGCCAACTTGGCGGCTACTTCTGGTTCCAATCCCAACCCTAGGAATGGAAAGAAACAACGGGCCAAGAATGTGAAGTCTTCTATTCCTACAAATGGCAAAAACAAGAAGAAAAAGAAATAGAACCTAAAGAAGCTCAAGTGCTTTTTCTATAGGAAGGTCAAGCACATTAAGAAGAATAGCAAGGACTTCCTTTCCCAAGGAAGTAGGTGTGATCCTCTATATTTAGAAACTTGTTTGGTTCAGGAATCTAGTGACATTTGGGTCATAGATTCTAGAGCAACTAATCATGTTTATGTTTCTTTATAGGTGTTAAAAGAAATGACAAGTGTGCTATATGAAACTGCATGCTTTGGATGGGTGATGGATCCTTGTTCTTGGCTGAAGTAGTGGAACACATCCATTTGTATTTTGATAATTATAGGAATTCAACTTTACGAGATTGTTTTTATGTTCCTAAATTTAAGAGGAATTTAATTTATGTAGCTTGTTTATTTAAAGACTCCTATTTCGTTTCTTTTAATAATAAAGTAGTGATTTGTAAAAACAAATCTTTTGTCTGTTCTAGATGGATGCATAATAATCTATATTTTATCAAACCTAAGATGGACTTATTGCTTAATGCTGAGATGAATGATAATAACTCTAAAAAACTTAAAACTTCTCACTCTAATAAGGCTTATCTTTGGCATTTGCGACTTGGCCATATCAACCTAAATAGGATTCAAAGATTGATAGGGGATGGGTTTTTAAATCACTTAAAGGTGGAATCTATACCACAATGTAAATCTTGTTTGGAGGGAAAAATGACCAAAAGACCATTCAAGTCTAAGGGCAACAGGGCCAAAAAGGTCTAGAACTTATGCATAGTGATGTTTTCGGTTTGATGAACATCCGAACACGAGGAGGGCATGAGTATTTTGTTACTTTTATGGACAATTACTTCAGGTATTGGTATGTGTACCTAATGCACCACAAAAGTAAAACTTATGACAAGTTCAGGGAGTTTTCGGCTTAAGTGGAAAAGTAATCGGGTAGAACCATAAAGGCACTTTGATCCGATTGAGGTGGTAAATACCTTTCTGATGAGTTCTTGAGATACTTATTAGAGAATAGGATTTTATTCCATTTGGTTGCGCCGGGCACTCCGTAGTAGAATGGTATAAGAGAGAGAAGAAATGTGCCTTCAAAATCGGTTCCTAAAACTCCTCACGAGTTATGGATGGGCAAGAAGACATCCTTAAACTATATTCACATATGTGGATGTCTAAATCATGTCTTTTTTGGGCTGCAAATAAGTTGGAAACATGTTCAAAAGTTTGTATGTTTGTAGGATATCCAAAAGGGACTAAAGGGGGTTATTTCTATAACCCAAAGGAAAATAAAGTCATCGTTTCAACTAATGCAACTTTCCTTGAAGGAAGTTACATGGACAACCTTAAGCCTCGAAGCAAAGTGGTGCTCGGGGAATTGAGAAGTGATTCAACCACTCTGGGGGGTTTTGGTAGAAACCACTCCAATCTATGTAGAAAAACCAAACGAACCTGA
Organism: Artocarpus hirsutus; assembly: GCA_946598075.1. Lineage (NCBI taxonomy): Eukaryota > Viridiplantae > Streptophyta > Magnoliopsida > Rosales > Moraceae > Artocarpus > Artocarpus hirsutus. The sequence goes on from CAMOHE010049116.1 coordinate 93,354, forward strand.
ACAACAACCTAAGGGGCTTCGGCGTAGTAGAAGGATTGAGCATCAACCTAAGCGGTACATGTTCAACAGTGAGGCCTTCTTAGCTGAAACGGATGAATATGATAGAGATCCTTACACTTATGTAGAGGTTATGGAGGATATTGATTTGAAACTCTGGATAGAGGCCATGAACACAGAGATAAAGTCTATGGAGACTATTTGGGTCTAAGAACTGGTGGATCTTCCCCAAGGGGTAAAACTCATAGGATGTAAGTGGATCTGCAAGAGGAAAAGAGGAGTAGATGGAAAGGTCGAAACCTTTAAGACTAGATTGGTAGCTATGGGATGCACACAAAAGGAAGGAATCGATTATGAGGAAAACTTTTCAATTGTAGCCATGCTTAAGTCCATCTGGATTCTCTTGTCCATAGCTGCCATACTCGACTATGAGATTTGGTAGATGGATGTCAAGTTGGCTTTTTTAAATATGGCTATCTTGATGAGTCCATTTATATGGAACAACTACATAGGTTCAAGGTCAAGGGTCAAGAGGATAAGGTTTGTAAGCTGTCAAAGTCAATTTAAGGATGTCAATTTAAGGACTTAAGCAAGCTTTATGTTCTTGGAACATAAGATTTGATCAAGTAATCAAGACTTATGGGTTCGCACAAAATGTGGATGAACCATGTGTGTATAAACACATTAAGGATGGGAAGGTGGTTTTTCTACTACTCCATGTAGATGACATTCTACTAATTGGCAATGACGTTAGGGGCATTGCCATTGATCAAATTATAGTTGACTAAGCAGTTTGACATGAAGGACTTGGGTGAGGCTAATTTTGTTCTTGGTATCCAGATTTTTTGGGATAGGAAGAACAGAATGATAGCTTTGTCTCAAGCCAGCTACATAGATAAGATTATTAGGAGGTTTGAAATGCAGGATTCCATGAAAGGTGGGCGACCATCTAGGTCTAGAATTACTATTTCTAAGAAAGACTCTCCAAAGTCTAAGGAAGAAAGAAAATACATAAAGAAGGTGCCTTATGCGTTGGCAGTGAGTAGTCTCATGTATACCATGCTTTGCACACGACTAGATATTTGTTATGCGGTCGAGATTGTAAGTCGATTTTAGATAGATCTGGGACCGAACTATTGGGTTATGGTCAAGCATATTTTCAAGTACCTAAGAAGGACTCAAGGGTATATGCTTGTGTTTTCGAGTGAGGACTTAGCTCCTCTAAGATACACTAATTCAAATTTTCAATCCTGTCTGGATTCTAGGAGATCAACTTCTGGTTTTGTGTTACTCTTGGCAGTGGTGCCATCAGTTGGAGAAGTGTGAAGCAAGATTGCACTTCAAATTCAACGATAAAGGCTGAGTATGTGGCAACAAGTGATGCTTTGACAGAAGCAGTATGGCTTTGCAAGTTCCTTGGGGATCTTGAGGTAGTTCCTGGTATGGATAAGGCAGTATCATAGTACTATGATAACAGTACGGTGATAGCTAATGCTAAGGAACCAAAATTTCACAAGAAGAGTAAGCATATTGATCGGAAGTATGATGTGATAAAGGACTTAGGACTTCCTAGAAGGCGGGCATGTCGCTATGTGCAAAATCATGTCAGAGGAAAATTTAGGTAGTCCATTAACGAAGACACTTACTAGGAGAGTCTTCGAGAGGCATGTAGAAGCTATAGAGATGCAAGATTTGTCATATTTACTCACTTAGTGCAAGTGGAAGATTGTTAGACATGTATGTCCTAAGGAGTAAAAATGTAATATGTCTGTGGAGACATTTTTATTAATAAAGAATTTATTTATTATTTATATACCAAATCTTGTCCTCTTTACATTCATATTTGTTGAATGTATGTTAAGCAAACAAAAGTCTAAGACTGTCGATCTAAACCTTTAAGAATTAGGTATATGATGGACAGATTATGCGAAAGACACGATTCTAAAGGTGATGGTCTAAATCATAAGACCCGCAATCGAGGGAATAAAGTTGGACGCTTTATTCATGTAAAGATTGTTATGTTGTCAATATCCCTAACCATGATTTGCCTTGACCATCAAAGGTGAACTCCATGAATAGAAACATTGACGCATTGTCAAAGGTAAAGATGTGTTGGATCGGGATAGAAAGTGAATTGATTTGGATTAATAATTTTGTCTTAGCAAATCGATTCACTTTCGATAATCATATGCATTGTATCTTAATCCTGAGATGAATAATGGGCTCGTTGCTTGACTTATGCCTTTTGATGTACGAAAGGTGACATCCACATTTTAATAGTGGTACATATGTCGGTATGTTGGAGGCATGACTCTTGATAGCGTAGACCCGTTATTCATATATATGAAATCCATAACTTTTCTTTAGGAGTAGTTGATATCCTCTTATATGGGTTATCTTATAATTGAAAAATAAGAGTGCTCAACTATTTGGATACATAGGTATAACGGAATGGTATACTATTTTTGGATGGTAAGTTTTCTAATGGTGAGATAATCAAAGTTTTCTGATGGTATACTATCGAGAAGGTAAGACAAAACTTGTCCTTAAGCCGATTATCGATAATCCTATAGGGATACAATGCATTATGATATGTCATAGAGACTTAACTATACGGGCTTCGTAATTCTATATAGTTTGAAAGTACAGCTCTAAGCTTTTAGTGGAGTAGCGTTAAAGTTGATAATTATGAAATGTATATATGGAATATTGGGTTTCATAATTATCAGAAGCTTGAACTATATAGGTCCATTAGGTCCCCTTTGTTAGCTCATAAAAATCCTATAACGATATAGTATGCTTTTTCAATAATTAGTGACTTGTGTCAAATTATCAGATTAGCTAAAAATTCAATAGGATCAAATAATTCATGTATGTTTATCGGTTGAATTAATTTTGTGAAAATTAATTTAAGATAAGCTTGTTGAATTATTAGGATAAGATAATTCATGTATATTTATCAGTTGGAATAATTTTTAAATTAATTCAAGATAAACTTGTTGAATTGTAAGAGATATTTTTTTTTTTAGAGATTATCTAGATATGACTATCTTAATCAAATAAATTTTCTATTGGGTTATTTGAATTAAAACTGAGGCTCTATCTCAAGAATCTTGGGTGGGAAATAAAGATTCGCAAGAATCATTTATTGTAAGTTTGACAAGCCGATCTTTAAGTTCAGCTTGCTAATGGAGCAAGTTTGGTAGGCCGATCTGACAGTTCAGCCTGTCGACTGAGCGTTGAATAAATCACACATTTTCATGTGAATTTTATCAAATGTTGTTTTTGATTTGATTATGATTCAAATTTTTGAGGCCTTATCTAATAAGGACTAACTTTTGGGCCCAACCTCTATAAAAAGGGGAGTGAGACTTATTGTTGTTTAAAATAGTTAAGAAATCTAGTGTGAGACTCTACCAGTGAGACTCTCTGACTCCCCCGAGGGCTATTGCTTACAAATCACGAACTATGGCTTTGGGTATTTCTCAATTGGTTGGAAGGAGAGTCATCAGAGAAAGGCTGAACGACATGTGCCCACGAGCATTCCGATCGTGGATAAAAAATAACAAAAAAGACTAATTGGTTGAAGCTCTTCTAGAATGCTACTTTTCTTCATTGATAGCGGGAGCTTTTCTGTATTCACGAGGTTAGTAAGATTAAATTAACATATGGCATGTCAAACTTGTGTTTTAAAAAATACTCTGATATAAAAATTTTTAAAATTCTACTACGTACTATTTTTCTAACAGGAAAAACCAACTCTCCAAAAAAATTGAGCATAATCAAAACACATAATAAAATATCACTATAATCAATGGATAAAATCAGTTCACCAAATCCCAACTCCAAATATTGGAGACGTAGAGGATATGACATCGCAATAAATCTAACTAAATATCAACACACACACAACTGATAATCGCTTCAAATAGGTTTGATACACAAACAAAATAAAAAGATTAAAAGACCACCTTTTTATTATAAAAGAAAGATAAATTATAATGAAAACAACGTCATCTTTATTCCAAACAAAACACGCTATTAAATAGCAACAGAGATACAACCATGATTCAAGGATCAGGATTACTGTCATCACTACTAAACCATCTTCCCTCGGCGAAAAGGCTGAGGAGTCAAAATCACAAGTCCCTTTCCCCACGTCAGATGTCCCCCCAGCCAGGATCCTCCTCAGTAAACACCGAAATTGTGTTTCTAAGCTAATACTTTTGAGAATATATTCAAATTGGGTGTATTAGAGAGAGATTATTTCATTACGGAAAATAAGAAAGTGAATGAAAGACAATTAAAAATGTAAACATTTAAAGAGAAAAAAAGGGAAAAAAAAAACAAAAAAAGTGTGGTCAACTAAGTCAAGAGAAAAAATGGGGCATAAATCCCATAGCAGTACATTACTATTTTATTGGAGTATAATTAATGAGTAAAGCTAAAAAATAATAGGGGTATAACTAGAAAAAATAAAAAAACAAAAAAACAAAAAATATATCATTCTCTATCGATATTGGATGGCCGCCTCTTGTTTGCAGACGTACATGTACGATCCAATTGGAATTGGTGGGGCAATGGAGCACTTGGATTATCAAAGGATGTTAAGCTAGACTAACAGCCGCGTTCGTTTATTTAATTTTAACAATATATACATACCTGGTTTCTATAGAAAAACAGTAATTTAAAAAAGCCGAACTTCCAGGTCAGGGGATAATTAACAATTAAGAACTTCCGGGCATGTGAGACAAAAATTCTTTGGTACGATAGGCTTATTTTTACAATGTAAGGAAGATCATAGCAATATATGATACCAATAGTGACGCAAAACACGAATAGCAATCCCAATTTTCAAGAGGATTATATTAGTTAATTTGTTTCAATCAATAAAAATATTTGCTTCGTGAAGGTCTATACTGTTCCAGCATGTGCCATTTTGACAAAAAACAGCACGAAGTCCTATCGACAACACGAGAATGATGAGGAATGTTTCGATAGAATGTCAACAACTACACTCAAAATCCGCAGTAGCGCATGGCAGCTTCTTGTATAGATAATACAACGTTAACCTTTTAATTTATTTTAACTCTGGTTATTCTCCTTATTTTGAATCTAAATGAATATAGATATTTTTCTCTTCAGAGGTCCGTCAAAAAAAAATTCACATTTATACTGTGCGATTGGAACAGAAGAATTAAAAATTAACAAGGGGGTCCTTGTGATAGTACTCTGTTGGCAAATTGTGTTGAGCTCCCTTTACTACTCAAAAAATATTATAAATTGGCGATGATTAAATTAATTACTGTCTTGTCACATTATTCCTTGTCTGTTGATGCGTACTCTCATTCCAAGCCAATAATGAATTCTATGTTCTTCATTATTCCACTAGTTTTTTCGAATAAAAATAAATGAAAAGGAAGGGTTAGATAAATAAGAGAAATCAGTCGAATCAGTAATTAATATCTCATGATATATATGATCACCTAACGTGCTTTAGAGTTTTAAAGTATCATTAGATTATTAGTATATTACCATACGTAGAGAGTTGGACACATATCGAATCAAATATATTTATTGGAAATTCAATGTATTATATTGAAATCCTATTTCTTTTATCATAGAAAAAATAAGGGTAAGTAGCATTCTCTGAGCATAAAATTTTGGAACCTTTTTTAAAACTTCTTTCTTGGTAAATTATTTCACAAACTTTTATTCTTGATAGATTGAGTCTCTGTCACGCCTCAGAGTACGGAAGGTGATGTGACGGGTTAATTAAATTAATTACGAAGAAATTTTAATTAAGACATAAGTTTAAGAATTTAATTAATTAAGAAAAATGTAATAATTTAAAATCCTTTTTAAGCAAATATTTATAATAATTAAACAAATAAGATAAAACAAAACAAAATGAAATAAATTAATAAAAAAAGGGAAAACATGCTTGGGTCCCACCGACCCACAACTTATACACACACATAGTATCGACAATATTTACATTACAACCACAGTCCAAAATAGAAAAAGAAATTAAAATAATACATGCCTTGATTAATTTATACAACAACCGATCCAGGTCTTCTATTGGTCGTAAGTTCGATCTGCAAACCCTTCGTCAATCCTGAGCTGCATTTCACCTAGGGGGAAGATTTAAAAAAATAAAAAATAAAAAATGAGTGAAAGGCTCAGTAGGACTATCTTTTAAAAATAGATAAATAGTTTAATACAAATTTACTTATCAAAGAAATAATTAGAAAACAAAGTTAAATAAATTCATTTAAATAAGTCTTATTAAAACCAGTTCGTTCAAAAAGTATCTTTTTTATCTTTCTTAGGCAAACCATAATTTTCACCACCGAGGTGGCCCAACTGGGTTTCAGGACTTGCCCCCAAGGTCGTACACTACACGACCTGATCTCTAAATATGGCATCATGCCCGTCTATATATTTCTATAGTTATTAAAATCTCTTCTTACCAAGTATTTTCATTTACATTCATTATGGGGTTTATTATAAAAATCACCTCAATCTACTATTTGTGAAAACAACCAATAAAAATCCTTTTTCAATCAATCATTGAAAATATTTTGATAAAAATCATTTTGAGGCCAAAATCATTTAAAACTTGGCTACCAAGAAAAAGGAGCAAAAGTCCTACCTCAATATCAATGTTAATGTCCAACACTATAGTCCCGATCTGCTGTGCGTTAGCTCTATGAAACCATGAACAACCTTAAATATATATATACTAATTCTATCAGTATCTAGCTTAAGATATTCTATGTTACTAAACTATCACATAGTGTCCTAGTGTGCCACTTGTGTTTATAAAATCATACGACAAGATTAAAATCTCAATCGAGGTTCAAAACAGTAAAAACGGATAAAAAATGACAAATTTTCATAAAGCCCAGTTGGCTTGTCAGTTCCTTTGGTCTGACCTGTCGAACTGCACCATCTGGGTCCAATCGGCTGAACTTTTTCAAGTTCGGCCTGTTGAAGGTATGAGTCCAGTCTGCCGAATTCATGAATCTAGCCTGCCAAACATGAAGTTCAGCTTGCCGAATTGAAAAAATTCTAGAATTTTTCAAAATCAAGTCTCGGCCTCCCTGAGCCCAATTCTTATTTTCAACTTGTTTTCTCAATTCCTAGGCATGAAGAACACTCATGGATGATAGAAAAACATACTAGAACACATTTAAACTAATTTAAATAAGGTTTGCATAGAAAAATCCAATAAAATCTAAAAATGGGAAAAAATTGAGAAAAATAAAAATCTTGATTTAAATCTATTTTTAACCAAACCAAACGTAGATTCTAGTTATTCTGGGTTCTACTAACTTAGATTAAAGGTTTTCTAAGCTTAAATGAGCTTGGATTTCAAAATGCTAAGAAAATTGAAAATTTGAGAAAAAGTTTAGAATTTGAAAACTAACCTAGGATCGAAGCTTTAAATCGAGTTTGTAATCATCCAAATGCATTCCTGAGCTTCCAATCCACTGAAAACTGAAGCTTGGGCTTGATTTTGAAATCAAAATTTGAAGGAAAGAGGGAGAAAGAGAGAGGCAGTGAGAGAGGAGGAGAGAGGCAAGAGAGAGAAAACGTGAGTAAAAGAAAGAGAGAGAGAAAGAGATGAGTTTAAATAAAAGAAAAGGTGGGTGGTTTTACTGTGTGAAAACCATGTGCCACCCATTGTTTTACAAAAAGAGGTATATTTTACACTTGACAAATTATTTTGTTTCAAAATTTCAAGATACAAATAGAGATAATTTAAAAATAATTTAAAATTAAATTTGGTTAGAAAATCATTACTAAGTATTTAGATTAAAGTTAAATCACAATTTATCACACTAATACACCATTTTACACACTAATAATACTTAATTAAATTTAGGGTGTTATAGTCTCTCACATTAAAATTAACGAAACTTTCAAAAATTTATGAAGATAGTCGGATATCGAGATTTCATAGAAGTGCTAACACTAATAGAAAATTGTTCTAGCATTATTTTCTTAACAACAATAAAGAGAATAATCTGCATTTAATTTAACTATTTTGTAAAGAAAAAATCAATTATGCAATTTGGATGTAAATATCTTTGTCAAATTTCAAAACTCATTTAATTTTAGTGTCAGGAACTAAAACTACATAATAATAATAATAATAATAATAATAATAATAAATCTATAGTAAGAAACTCACACAATATCTCCGTAGACTCAAAAGAGCTTAAATCTCTACTGAACCACTAGAGTCAGTCTTCGAGAGAGGTCACATGATAAGCAAATTCACTACAAGAATTAGCCCCTTAAGCCACAAAACTTCATAGCATTAATTACAACCACTTACATAATTTTTTTATAGGTCGGGTCCACTTTTACCAATAACAAAAATCTTGAGGAAAGGCAGTCCCAAAAAAAATTGTGGTGGCACATAGAAAAAAGTATTTTAACAATTATGTAGGAATGAAAGTTTAGCACCAAAAAAAGACGATGGTAATTAATTTTTAAAATACTTGAAGAGCTATGTCATCGCTAAAAATTTATTTTATTTTCTGATACATTTTAGAGGCAAAAAAATGGTAAAAGAAAATTTCTGAAATTTTGAAGACTTTCATCGAGGACGTTTTAAGCGTTCCAAGTCCACTTTTAGTGAAATGTCATCATGTTGTGGACATATAGTGACAACACTTTTGTAATATCAACATTGTGTGCCTTTATTCCCTATTTCTTCCTTTGTTCCTTCTCTCTCTCTCTTTCTCTCTCTCTCTCTCTACACTCTACCTGTAACCTTCACCTCCCATCGCAGCCTTTCCCAATAACCCAAATGCCGTCATTTTGGTTTCAAAGTGACCAAAAAACAATCTACAACCCATACCCCTCTCTCCCTCTTCACTTTTCAAGCCAAAAAACTCCTCCTCCCTCTCCCACAACTCCGGTCACTGTCTCTCCTCTGCCACCTGCTATTGCCTCTGTCATTGGTGACTGCTTCATTTCCTTAATCCCCCTATTTAGGTAAGTTTTTGTATTTTTGGTTATTTTTTAATATGTACCCTTTATATCATGAGAAAAGGGTGATTATGTTGACGATGATGAAGTATAATGAAAGATTAATATGTGATTTTGTGAGTTGGTGTTTTAATATTTGAATTGATGTTTTTTATATTTTTTAATTTATATTATTGATTAGAATTAAAAAGCTTAGATAATAATTTAGTATAGTTAATTTGATTAAATTTATTTAATATGTGATGATTGTGATGATCATGACGTAGATGATAACGATGATGATGATCAATTAAAAAGTTTTGGATAATATGTGAGTTTGAATAATACTAAGATAATGATGTTGATTATGGTTGGAAAATTGTAATTTGATATTATTAATGATATATTATTTGATGAGATTTTTTTGTTATGATATTTTTTTAGTTATATGTTAATATATTATTGTTATTATTATCATCATCATCTTCATCATTGTAATAGCCTGAAATTAATTAAGTGTTATTAGTTTGTAAAATGGTGGATTAGTGTGCCATAAAGAATATTTTATACTTAATTTGATCATTTTGTGGAATTTGTAAATTAATGATATTTTTTATTATTTTAATGATTTTTAGTTACTCTTAATTATTTTTGTTTGTTATTTTAAATTTTAAAACAAAATAATTTGTCAAATGCCAACCACACCTTTTTTCAAAACCATGGGTGGTATAAGGTTTCTTTTGTTGGCTTTGCTTCTCTCTCTTTGTTTATTTAAACTATATTTCTCCCTTTCTCCTTCTCACATTTACTCTTTCACTCTCTCTCACCCGTCTCTCTCTCTTCTCTCTGGCTCTCTCTTTCTCCCTCAATTTCTCTCAAAATTTTGAGTTTCAAGATCAAGCCCGAGCTTCGGATTAGTGGGTTGGAGGCTTGAGGACGTGATTGAACAATCAAGAACACGATTTAGAGCTTTAATTCGAGGTTAGTTTCAAAATTTTTAAACTTTTCTAAACTTTTTAAATTTCTTGGTATTTTGAAATCTAAGCTTTCCTAAGCTTAGAAAAACTTCAATCTAGGTTAGAGGAACTTAGAATATTTGGAATCTAAGCTTGGTTTGAAGAAAAATGGATTTAAATCAAGATTTTGCATTCTTCTCTAAATTTTCTCATTTTCGGATTTTTTTTAAAATTTTGTTTAAATCTTGTTTTAATGAGTTAAAAAGTAATCTATTATGTTTTTCTATCAACTATAATCATTATTCATGCCTAAGATGTGATAAAATAGATTGAAATTGAAGATTTAGGCTCGAAGAGGTCGAAACCTATGCTTGAAAAATTCTAGAATTTTTTCAGATCGGCAGGCCAAAGTTCATGTTCGGCAGACCAGATTTATGAGTTCGGCAGGTTGGATTCATACAACCAGTAGGCTGAACATGGAAAGTTTGACCGACCAAACTTGGACATCCGGCAGGCCGAAATGCACAGTTCAGCCAGCCGAACCAAGGTAACCAGCAAGCCAACCGAGCATGGTAAAATTTTGTAATTTTTCATCCATTTTTACTATTTTGAACCCCGATTGAGATTTTGATGTCACAATATAATTTTATAAACTTAAATGGCACACTAAGACACCATGAGACAATTTAATAACATAGGATGTTTTAAGCTAGACACTGATAGACTCGGTTTGTATATTTAAGGTTGTCCAAGGTTCCTGTAGCTAACGTATAGTGGACTAGGATTTCAGTGTGAGACACCGACACGAATATCGAGGTAAAACTTCTATCCTTTCTTTGGCAGTTAGGTTTTAATGATTTTGACTCTAAAGGAATTTTTCCAAAATGTTTTCAATAAATGACATAATGTTTTGAATGTTTTTAAGAGAGGGCTATTGGCCACAATATGATTTCCTTCAAAGTAATCTCTTCTGAAATGACTTCTTTTAAAATGAATATCAAGGAATGGTTTAGATAAACTTTTTAGAAATTTTCATTACTTATCAAGAATTGTTTGATTATAATGAATCGAATAATAAATGTAATTGAGAATACTCAGTAACATGGGATTTAAATAATAATAAATATATATGAGGGCATGATGCCATAATCAGATATGGGGTTGAGAAGCGTGCGACCTTGGGGGCAGGTCCTAAAACCCAATTAGGCCACTTCGGTGGTGATTATCATGGTTTGCCCGGAAAAGAATATAAAGGTACTTTTTGGATGAACATTTCAATAAGACTTGTTTAAATAAATTTATTCATTTATTCAATTAATTAGGTATTTATTTACTTATTTATTTATTTATTAAACTTTGTTCAATTTATTTCTTAAAAAGGTAAATTTTGTATTTAAATTAATTAACTGTTTTTAAACCTTAGTCCTACTGAGCCTTTACTCACTTTTTACTTGTTTTCAATCATTTCCTCCCCTTAGGTGAAACCCAGCTTAAGACTGACGGGAGTCTACTGCTCAGACTCACGAACAATAAAGGATCTTGAGTAAGTTAATAGCTGTAGTAATTCAAGGCATGTATTATTTAAAATTTTATTTCTTGATTGGACTATGACTGTAATAATTTATTGTCGATACTATGTGTGTGTACACGTTGTGGGCTGGTGGGACCCAACACGTACCCTCCTTGCCCTCTTTAATGTTTTACTTCATTTCATTTATATTTTATTTGTTAAGCTATTATAAATGTTTGTTTAAAAAGGATTTTAAATTGCCATATTTTTCATAATTAATTAAATTCTTAAACTCATATTTTTATTCAAATTTCTTCTTAACTAACTTAATTAACCCTCCACATCACCTCCTGTACCCCGAGGCGTGACAATTATCATCATTATTATTACTATTATTATTATTATTGTTGTTGCTGCTGCTGTTGTTGTTGTTGTTATTATTGAGACTTGTTATAGTTATAAATCATAATAAAGTTAGGTTAATTAAATTTAACATTAAGTAGTTAAGAATCAAAAAATAGAACAAAATAGGTAACATTTATTAAAATTTATTTAAACTATAATATTATAGATAATTTGTTTAATATTTAAAATTAATTTACTTAATAACAAAATACTTACAAAAATTTGAAAGTACATAAATTAATTGTTGAAAAATAAAATTTAATATTTATTAAGAATACATTATATAATTCTAAAAATTAAAAGTAAGACAATAATTACTCAATTTGAAACATGACAAAATACTTAACAAATACTTATAGAAAAATTTATAAGTAAGAATAAAAAATAAAGAATAATTAATAATACATAATTAACTCATAATTAAATATTTAATAATTAATATATGATTACATTATAATATATAATTAAAAGTAAAATAATAATTTGATATAATTTCATAAAACTTAATAAACATGCATATATGTTTAGTCCGATAGTGTAACACCCCGAAGTTAATTAAATGTAATTAGAATATTAAATGGTGAATTAGTGTGCCATGATGAGTGTTTTAAACTTAATTTGATTATTTTGTGAAAATTAAGAAACTTTGTGTTAATTTATTCTTTTAGTGATTTTTAATTATTCTAAATTGTTTTTGATTGTTAATTTAAGTTTTAATAAAACAATTTGATTTGAAAACAGAGTGTGGTTGCACACAGTTTTATGCAACTGCTTTCTCTTTTTCTTCTATTTATTTCACTTTCCTCTCTCTCTCCTCATTTCTCCCGTGCAACTCTCTCTCCTCTCTCTCTCTCTCTTCCTCTCGGTTCACTCTCACTCTCTCTCTCAATCTCTCAAAATTTTTGAAACAAATTTCGTTTTCAAGCTTCGGGCTAGGAGATCGAAGGCTCGGGGACAAGATTCAACAACAAAAACAACGTTTTCAAGCTTTGATTCGAGGTTAGATTTTAAAAATTCAAAGTTTTTCTATTTTTCAAGATTTTCTTGTATTTTGAAATTTTGGAGTTTTTAAGTCTAGAAAAGCTTCGATCTAAGTTAGATTGACTTAGATTAGCTAGAATGTAAACTTCATTTCATCAAAAACGGATTAGAATCAAGATTTTTCAT
>CAMOHE010049118.1:0-5000 GCA_946598075.1 Artocarpus hirsutus
ATAACCTGATCTCAAGTCTATCTTTGAGAAGTACCGCAAGCCTCCCAACTGATCAAACAACTCATCGATCCTAGGCAACGGATATTTATTCTTCACCGTAACTCGATTCAACTGCCGGTAATCTATACACAACTTGAGTGTCCCATCATGCTTCTTGGCAAACAAGACCGGTGCTCCCCACGGTGACGTACTATTTTGGATATATCCCTTATCAGCAAGTTCCTGAAGTTGCCTCCTGAGTTATTTCATCTCTGCCGGCGCCATCCGGTAAGGTGCTATAGAAATCGGTGCTGTTCCTAGAAATAACTCAATACCAAACTCGATTTCCCGATGCGGTGGTAATCCTGGTAGCTCGTCGGGGAAGACATCCTCAAATTCATCTACCACTAGAATCAATGCACGTCTCCTCGAAACACTGGGCTCCTCTTCCAAATCCATGAAGAGAGCATGACAAACCGCATTCTTCCGCCCTCCGAGACATGTCCTAGGGCTTTATTCCATCCTAGGGCTTTATTTAGGTGTTTCTTTCATTAAGGGTAGATTAGAAATTTTACATTTAAAAATAAACCCTATGTGAATTTCAGCCATATAAGGCCATCTTTCAAATTATGCAATTTAGTTTTGATGTTCATTCATATTGAAAGTTATTCTTCTTGAGTTCTTGAAGAAACTTTTCCAAACTTATCAAAGATTCCTTGTGGCGTTCAATTGACTTATCAAACAGACTTTCCATACCTATTTGTGGCGTATCCATCATACCAAGGTTCTTGCTTTGCTAAGCAATAGGTTGCGGTTCTACTCAACTTGAGAGGTATTGGGGTTTGAAATTCTAGATTTGGTATCGGGTTTCATCGCATGGTTAGCGTGGTTCGTATCAGTTGGTATCAGAGCCTAGGATTATCAAGTTTGCTTATCCTTTGCTTGTTTCTAGGCCAAACGCATGAATTAGGGTTAGGGTTAGTTTGTCAATTCGACCAAATATATATATATATATATATTTCAAATTTGGTTCTTTAGGGTTTTTTTGAAATCATTATTAGTGGTTCTTGAATTGTTTTTCTAGTCTTGAAAGAGTCAAACCCAAATTACTCTTTTGGTTTCTACGGTTACAATTTTTTTTTCGTTCTTGAATTTCTTTAGGATTCTGCATTGATTCTTTAGTTTTTTTTTAGGTTTCTTTTGGGGGATTAGAGGGTAAAAGCCAAATTAATTGAGTGAAATACTAGTGAATTTGAGTGAATCATATATTTCGAGTGAAACACGTAAGGGAGTGTGGTGAGGTTCCTTTCTATATTGTTCTACCTCTTTTTTATAGAATTCAATCATGTCTCAAAATCAAGAGAATAACACAAATGAAGAGGTTCAACCACCTGTTGGACTGAATTTGCAAATGCAAGCATTCATGGGGGAGATGAGACGGATGTTGAGGAGGGAGTTAGATCAAATCCATGAGAGGTTGGATAGGGTAGAAGAGGGAACATGACGGGGGCAACCACCAATTGCTCTGAATGCCCCAAGGAGGAATAGGTTGTACCAACGAGAAGTGGAGGATTTGGATGAACTTGAAGGGGAGGGTTTAGAGGAGGAGTTTGATAGGATGTCAGTGAGTAACCATCAGAAATTTGGTCGGGGTAGAGAAGCTAGGAACTGGGTAGACAACAACTTGGGAAGTATCAAGATGACAATTCTAGCGTTTCAAGGAAAAAGTGACCCCAAAGCATACCTTGAGTGGGAAAAGAAGATGGAGTTGGTTTTTGATTGTCACAACCACTCTGAATTAAAAAAGGTAAAACTTGCTGCCATTGAGTTTATTGATTATGCTATTGTGTGGTGGGATCAGTTGTGCATCAATAGGAGGCAGAACGGGGATCGTCCTATTGAAACTTGGTATGAGATGAAGAGAGTGATGAGACGACGATTTGTGTCAAGTCACTACTACCGGGATCTATACCTCAAGCTGTAAGGTCTCCATCAAGGTAACCAAAGCGTAGATGAATACTATAAAGAGATAGAGATGGCTATGATTAGAGCCAATGTGGAAGAGGATCGGGAGGTGACAATGGCTAGATATTTGAATGGTTTAAACCAAGAGATTGCCAACATGATTGAGATTGCCAACATGTGGAGTTGGAGGATTTAGTGCATATGGCAATCAAAGTTGAGAGGCAATTTAAGAGAGGTGATGCACGACCAAGACCAGCCCCACAACATCTGAACACCGCTCCTTGGAGGACGAGCTACCCAAAGAAAGAAGAAAATCCGTGCACCTCTAAGGCCAAACCTGAGCACAAACCATCCACCTCCACCACTGTTTCTCAAGGTAAATCAGCCCCTACTTTGAATCGTTCTAGTGAGATTAAAAGCTTCAAATGCCAAGGGAGAGGACACATAGCTAGCCAATGTCCAAACAAGTGAGTTATCCAGGAAGATGGTGAAATCGAATCTAAAGATGAAGCTGATCTTGATGGTATGCCACCATCGGAGGACGCCCCCATGGGAGATGATGAGTTTGGGGCCGAACAGGGTGAGATGTTAGGACCAGTCGCACATCGTGCCTTAAGCTTGCATGCTAAAGAATAGGAAGAAGAAGTACAGCGGGAGAACATCTTTCACACTTGTTGCCATGTTAAAGACAAGGTATGTAGTGTTAATGTTGCAAGTAGGTCCATGGTGGAAAAGCTAGGGCTTACAACAATTAAGCACCTTCGACCATACAAGCTACAATGGTTGAATGATAGTGGTGAAGTGAGGGTTACAAAGCAGGTGGTCGTACCATTTCGGATTGGTAAATATAAAGATGAAGTATTGTGCGATGTGGTGCCGATGCAAGCTGGACATCTCCTGTTAGGAAGAAGACCGTGGCAATTTAATCGACATGTGTAGCGTGACGACTTCACAAACAAGTACTCATTCTTGTTCAATCAATGGACAATCACCCTAGTGATATGAACCCTGCCAACTAACACGACAAGACCCGACACCAAATCTGGAATCGAACTCCTAATCCCTTAAGACACACGTTTGTTGAGCCTTGACCTGTAATCTAGAGAGACGCGAACCAAGAACCACAGATAAGAAGACGCCACACCTAGAATTTGCAAGAACACTTAAACTCTAGATGATAAGTCAGTTTGTTAAACGCCACAAGATTAATCTTGATAAGTTCAAAGAGTCTTCTCAAGAAAATAAGAAGAACACAAGAAAGTCTCATCAAAAGTCGTGAATAATGATCTGATTGATTAAAATTAGAATAATAAAGTGTTTACAATTATATAGAAACGATTTTCAGCCCAAAAGAATCCCTAATCCCATGTTGACTTAGAAAATCCCTTAATTGGCGCTTTCCCTTGCGAAATTAAGCCATAAAATCCGACTTTGCTGGCTGTTATCTAATAGAAATAACATAAAAGGAAAGTAGCTAATTTTATCCCTTAAAATGCGCCTAACCTAATCTAGAAAAAAGGAAAATATCTAGGTTTGTTTTATGTTAAGTCAGTTTGTTAAACGCCACAAGATTAATCTTGATAAGTTAAAAGAGTCTTCTCAAGAAAATAAGAAGAACACAAGAAAGTCTCATCAAAAGTCATGAATAATGATCTGATTCATTAAAATTAGAATAATAAAGTGTTTACAATTATATAGAAACGATTTTTAGCCCAAAAGAATCCCTAATCGCATGTTGACTTAGAAAATCCCTTAATTGGTGCTTTCCCTTGCGAAATTAAGCCATAAAATCCGACTTTGCTGGCTGTTATCTAATAGAAATAACATAAAAGGAAAGTAGCTAATTTTATCCCTTAAAATGCGCCTAACCTAATCTAGAAAAAGGAAAATATCTAGGTTTGTTTTCTTGCCTAATAAAACCGAGTTTGGCAACTAAGAAATCATGAAAATTACATTAGAAAAATAATTTGATGACAAGACTCGAACTTGATGACATGGCACCCACGTGTCGATCTAAAATAGGAAGGTTTCCTGAATTATAAGTTTGCCCCACAATTTACTGGAATCATGCATCATCATCAATGTGAATCTTCTAGAACCATAATCATAGTGACTAGGCTCTCTTGTGATTGATTTGGGCCCATACCGGGGCTCCATTTATGAGATATGTCACAAACTTGTTGAATGAGCCCGTTCAATGCTTCCTTGAATCGCTTGGCCTTAGATCTTGTGATTGGACCACTTGAACGGCTTAAGGGATCATGAACATGGCTCCTTGTACAGCTCCACTACTTGCATCACCTAGTTCCGATGACGCTAAAACAAGTCTATGAGGATCAAGTGAGATTACAAAAATTGAGTGAACAAAAGAAACCAAGAGATCAAGATAATTTGAGAGAGCAAAAGAAAGAGAGTGAAAAGAAGAGTGAGGCCATGCATAGTGAGGCTGAGGAGAGAGAGAAACACATAGCCATAGAGAGAAAAGAAGAGAGAAAGCCCGAATTCAATGAGGAAGAAAAGAGAGAGAAGAGTCGACCGAAGAGGTAAAATCAGAGAGGAAACAAAGAAATTTCTATGCAAAAACAAGTGAGGTTAAGTGAGCATTGCTTTGAAAATAGCCAATGGTTGTACTCATGTACAAAGAGACCCTTTTAAACACTGAGCAACTTGACTCTTCTTTGCCTAGTGTTGTTGTTCCTCTTTTGCAGGAGTTTGAGGATGTGTTTCCTGAAGAGCTACCACATGATTTACCACCTACCCGAGGGATTGAACATCAAATTGATTTTGTGCCCGATGCATATATTCCAAATCGACTAGCATATAGGAGCAACCCGAAAGAGACGAAGGAGCTTCAAAGGCAAGTTGAAGATTTGATGAAGAAAGGATACGTGAGAGAAAGCATGAGTCTTTGTGCAGTTTCGGTAATTCTCATGCCTAAGAAGGATGAGACATAGAGATTGTGTGTTGATTGCAGAGCCATCAACAACATAATGGTAAAATATCACCACCCTATTCCTTGCTTGGATGATATGTTAAATGAGCTGCATGGTTCTTGT
>CAMOHE010049118.1:10000-24119 GCA_946598075.1 Artocarpus hirsutus
CCCCAAGACCTCTCAAGTTGAGTGGAAACTGGACCCATTGCTTAACAAAACAAGAACCTTGGTATGGTGTAGACACTACAAACGAGTATGGAAAGCCCGTTTGATAAGTCAATCGAATGCCACAAGGAATCCTTGATAAGTTCTAAAAAGTTTCTTCAAGAACTCGAGAGAATAACTTTCAATATGAATGAACATCAAAACTGAATTGCATAGGCTGAAAAGATGGTTTTATATGGCCAAAATTCACAATAGGGTTTACTTTAAATGTAAAATTCCTAATCTATCCTTAATGAAAGAAACGCCTAAATAAAGCCCTAAGGTGGAATCAAATTTAACTCAAGATTCCTTCCTCCTATTCATGCCTATAATAAAGTTTAAACAAAGATTCTAAATTTGAAATTCTAAAACTGGAACTTAAACTAAAATAAGGTTACAAAGAATTTAAATCTTGAATCTTGAATCTTGATTCTTTACTGGACACACCACTCCTACATGTGTACATGTATGGAATGGACATGCAACTTGGCCATGCAACGACTCAATGTGTGTGTACGGATGATTGGCTCCCCTTCGGTTCAACTTTGATGAGTAAAACCAGCCTTTGTTCACCCTTAGTAGTGAACACACTCTCATCTTGTTATAGAACTCTCTGGAACAAGTTATTTAGCTCTTCTTTGAATCTTTTAGCTCAAGCCCTCGTCATTGGACGAGCTGAAACTTGAACCAGATTGTAAAAATTGCTTGCAGCATTGATGTCCTCATCATTCCCCCCCTCTTGAAAAGGATTTATCCTCAAATCAGCACCTACATCAAAAGGACTCAAGTCAAAAACATTGAAAGTAGCATTAACATTGTACTCAACTGGTAAGTCAAGCCTATAGGCATTGTCATTGATCCATTCTAGCACTTGAAAAGGACAAGAAAAAGGATAGTCAAAGTTAAAGAACTGAAGGGCTTTGATACCAACTGATATGAACCACACCAACCATGTGACGAAACCCGACAATAAATTTGGAAATCCTAAGACGTCTCAAGTTGTATGAAAACCATGACCTATTGCTTAACAAAGGAAGAACCTTGGTATGGTGTAGATGCCACAAACAGGTATGGAAAGTCTATTTGATAAGTCAATCAAATGCCACAAGGAATCTTTGATAAGTTCATAAAGGTTTCTTCAAGAACTCAAGAAGATTAACTTTCAATATGAATGAACATCAAAACTGAATTGCATAGGCTAAAAAATGGCCTTATATGGCTGAAATTCACAATATGGTTTACTTTAAATGTAAAATTCCTAATCTACCCTTAATAAAAGAAACGCCTAAATAAAGCCCTAGGACGGATTCAAATTTAACTCAAGATTCCTTCCTCCTATTCATGCCTATAAAAGGTCTAAACAAAGATTCTAAATTTGAAATTGTGAAACTAAAACTTAAACTAAAATAAGATTACAAAGAATTCAAATCTTGAATCTTAAATCTTGATTCTTTACTGGACACACCACTCCTACATGTGTACGTGTATGGAATGGACATGCAACTTGGCCATGCAACGACTCAATGTGTGTGTACGGATGATTGGCTCCCTTTCGGTTCAACTTTGATGAGTAAAACCAGCCTTTGTTCACCCTTAGTAGTGAACACACTCTCTTCTTGTTGTAGAACTCTCTAGACCAAGTTATTAAGCTCTTCTTTGAATCTTTTAGCTTAAGCCCTCATCATTGTACCAATTAAATCTTGAACCGGATTGTAAAAATTCCTTGTTGGCTTGATGTTCTCATTAGCATTGAATCACTATGGATATGGATGCAATCCACTCCAAGTTCGCACGCGATTTTGAGTCTGGCTATCAAGGCTTCATATTTTGCTTTGTTGTTGGATGCCTTGAAGTCGAAACGAAGCACGTAACTTGCCTTGGAGATGTCTAGACTAGTGAGGATGAGGATAGTGCCTGAGCCATTCACACTTGATGATTCATCTACAAAGGGGCTTCCATTCACGCTCAGACTTGGCAGTGTTGTTATTAGAGGAATATTGTTCTTCTATGGGAGTTGTCTTGGCAAAAGGGGTGGTTTGCCCAATGTCTATGAACTCTATGATGAAGTCGGCTAAGGCTTACGCCTTTATGGTGTGCCCCTCGAAGTAAGGTAGGAGCTTTCGATCAGAGGTGATGAGAGCAAGTGCTAGCCTTTCCAATGGAGGGTACCACTTTTCAGCACCTTGAAATGCTTTGTTAGTTTAATAAACCAACTTTTGAACATTGTCTTCTTCTTGGACAAGGATTGAGCTCATGGCTTTCTCAGAAACAGCTAGGTAGGCATAGAGTGTCTCTCCAAGTAAAGGTTTGGATAGGAGGGGTTGTGGTCAAGTATTTCTTGAGGCTCTACAATGCTTCCTCACACTCCCTACTTTACTCTAACCTCCTATTGAGTGCCTAGAAAAAAGGTTGACACTTGTCAGTGACTAGGAGACAAACTTAGATAGGGCTGCTATCATGCTAGCAAGTTTTTGTACTTCCTTGACAATGCGAGGATAATGCAGATCTATCACTGCCTAGGCCTTAGCAGGGTTGACTTTAATACTGTAATGGTTGACTATGTATCCAAGGAACTTGTCGGACTCAACTCTAAATACGCATTTGGCCGGGTTGAGTTTCATCTTGTATTTCCAATGGATGTCGAATCTTTCTTGGAGATCGACAATATGGTCTGCTACTCAGATAGATTTGATGAGCATGTCATCAACGTATACATCCATGGTTTTCTCAATCAGTTAAGCAAAAATTTTATTAACAAGGCCTTGGTCAGTGACTCTGGCGTTCTTCAGTCCAAATGGCATAACCACATAATAAAATAGTCCTTGGTCCATGGTGAAGGTAGTATTTATCTAGTCTTCCTCAGCCAAATTGATGTTTTTGTATCTAAAGTAAGCATCCACAAAGCTTAGCGACTCGTGTCCGGCCGTTATGTCCAGAGTTTGTCTGTTTGGGGTAGTGGGAGGTAGTCCTTTGGGTAGGTTTTGTTAAGGTCGGTATAGTTAATGCAAACCCCTCACTTCCCATTGGCCTTTTTGACCAGGACCACATTCGACACTTTGCGTATGTGACCCCCCAAATGAAACCAGCCTTCAAGAGCTTTTAGACTTTTTCATTAATGGTAGCGAATCTCTCTGGATTAAATGCTTTTCTTTTCTAGATGACTGGTTTGTGTTTTGGGCAGATGTCGAGGTGGTGGTAGCTGATGCTAGGGTTGATGCCAAGCATGTCCTCATGTGACCAAGTGAACACATCTTGATATTCCGTTAGGAACTTCTCTCAGTTGTCTTGGATCTTAGGTCTCAGTTGAGACCCGAGTTGGATAATTTGGTCTAGGTGGTACGGCACCAAGTCTTCTGTTGGCGTGGCTTGCACTTCTTCTTCTAGCATACGGGTATCAAGGTCAGAAAGCATTTTTGGCTCCTATTTTGTGCAAAAGGCCATATCATCCACCTTGAATATTGCCGAGACGTTTAGTTGCCAAGCTGTAGCTTCTTTCACAGCCTTGGCATAACATTCACGAGAATCTTTTTGCATTGACTTGATGACTTTGACTCTGTTCTCCATTGGAAACTTCATTGTGAGGTGGTAGGTGGAGTGTTCAAGGTAGGACACCCGATGATAATGTTGTATTGAGAGGGTTTGTTGACAATGAGGAAGTCAACCAGGTGCATTACCCTAGCAACACACTTTCCATAAGTGATCGATAAGTCGATCTTTCCTATTGCTCTGATGCACTCTCCTATGAAACCAAACTGGGGTCAGCATGGTGTTGCTGATCTTCAACTTGTCATAGGCCAGCTTGAGCAAGATATCGGCCTAGCTGCCATTATCAATCAGCACACGCTGAACTATGTTGTTAGCAATCCAAAGTTTGCACTCGAGAGTGTCGTTGTGCTGGTGAATGAGCTTGTTTGCCTCTTTCTCTATGAAGGTGATGGGGATGTCCTTTTATCAATAGATCCTATTTATGTGTTTGGATATGTTCATGAGCTCACCCCTCTTAACTAGCCAAGCCTCCCAAGCATATGTCTGCTAGCCACTCAAGGTGTCCCTGGTAACTGGCCTACCAAAGATCGTACGAAAAATGTTCGGGGGTTCGGAGGTGTTCCCACTGCTGCTACATGGCTGGGGTTGCCCATCTCGGGCCGGCTAGTTGTTCCCCCTAGCATTGGTACCAGGAGTTAGGACTCGCTCCATGAACTCCCTCTGATATCCAACTTAGACAAGTCTTTCGACCTAGTCCTTGAGCTGGATACAATCGTAGGTATTATGTCCAACATCTTTATGGAAGTTACAATATCCATTATGATCCCTCTTGGCTCTACTTTGCTTTAGTGGAGGTGGATCTACCAACAAACTCTACCATTGACCTAGTTCAGCACCTCGTCAGTGTTAGCAACTAGAAGTGTATAGCTTTGGAACTTCCCAGTTAGGACCTTAGACTTCTTTGTCTTTGGCCTTTTGCTTTAGTTGGTTGCCATTTGCTTGGGTGGAGTTTCTATTTCTTCTCCTTCTTCTTTGTTGTTCCTGCTGCTGCTGCCTTTGCTTTTTGGTGACTCTTAATGTACTCAGCTGCATTAGCATGACTTTGAACATAACCATGCATCTGAGAAAATGTGCTTGGCTACTCAAGGGCGAGTGACCAGATTAGGTTCCTATCCCTGAGACCCTATGTGAATGTGTCCTTTAGGTCTCATCTTTGATGTGCCTCACCTTTAGTGTGGCTCAGGTGAAACGGTTGATGTAGTCCCTAACGCTTCTGTTACCTTACTTGATGGCATAGAGGTGAGTCACTTCCATTCTTCTCAATGCGCTGAAACCACTGCTGAGAAGGCATCGGATAATTAGCGAAATGAAGTGATGGTGCCTGGCTCAATGCGCCAAAACCATCACTGAGCTGGCATTCTGGAGCAGCATGTGACCTCGGTACAGCTCCAAGTGCTCATATGTGTCAGTCATCCCATCGTAGGCTTTGATTTATAGGACTTTGACTTGTTGTGAATAGAAGCCCGGATGATGTCGTCAGTGCATGGTGAGGTGGGTTTGACATGCCTCCCTCATGGACTCCGAAACAACTGTTGCGAATTTGGTTTATCTACCATTGTAAATCTCAAAATTGGTGGATGTTGGCATGTTTAGGCAGTTCCACCCTGTATTGGGCTTTGCCCTTAACCCCGTTGCCTCTTTTGTCTTACTTGTCCCGAGGATGGTGATCTCCTTAGTTCTTAAGCCTGTCAAAGATGGATGTTTGGGAGCTTTATAGGGAATAGTCTCGACCCAATTAAAGACCGATCCAACCTTCCCAGACAAGCCTGTTATTTGTCGAGGTAGCCTCTATAGTCTGCCTAGTATGCCTGGAGTTTGCATAGTCTAGGCTATCATCCCTTTGCCCTACTTGACCTTAGCCCTATCTTCACGGGCCAAGGGAAGGAGAGCAGGAGGCAGCTGTTGTTGAGCTTGCTGTAGTGCCATTTGTTGAGTAAGTAACTAGGCCATAATGGTCAATTCTCAGATCAAGTCTTAGGCAATCAGGTATGCTCTTTCCTACTCTGCCTTGGCCACACTACTCTAGCTACCTACCAAGATCTTACTGCTTGGGTCTACCTTGAGGTCAATTTGGGTTTTGGTTTTGGTGTTGGGCGTTGCCCGACCCTCCTGTTGAGCACCCTCATCCTGAGTATTGCCTCTAGTTACCGTGCTCGAATGGTGAGCTAAAGTGGCTATTAACTTTGGATGCTGGAAAGGCTTTGGTGCCCTCCTTCTAAAGCCAAAATGTTGATGCTTTCCACTAGATGGTTGTTTATCAACACCACGTGCATGGTGCTTGAACAAATCTTCCTTACTCGTCTTAACCTGTGATGAGGACATCAGTAGCACAACCAAGAGCACGTGGGATGAGACATATTTAGATCCAATCCAAGTTCCCATTGGTCAGGTTATGAGAGCTCGTGCAAAGAAGTTCAAAGAAACGCTTATTGGGCTGATTCAAGCAACATGGGCTCAAGCTATTGCGTGGAGGCCCATTGAAGGAATTGCATGTGACATCTAGACCAACAAATGCATGATTCAAGTTCTAGAAGGGACTGAGTAATCATGTTCGTAGAATCAACAAATAATTAAGCTACTTTCTATTTCAGTTACTTTCCTGTTTTGAGGCGACAAGTGGCGAGAAGAATCAGTTATTTACCTATTTATTGCCTAGTTTCCTTTTCTTTTAGAAAACATGCGTTTCTTTTATTTCATATTATTGAAAGGCTTTTAAGCCATTTAGGGAACTTACCTTATTTGCTTTAGATTGGGCCTTTTTTTTGGTTGGAAATTGATTTGCCCGAAATTCCATGGGCAATTAGGAGCTAAAAATTGGCAAAGGGGAAACCACTATATATTGTAACGAATTTCATTCAATGGACATCAGTTTTTACAAACAATTTGAGGTTTAACTCTCTTCAGTTCCTAAATGAACTATTCAAACTTATCAAAAAATTTCGTGGCGTTCATAGACTCATCAATCAGTCCGACGATAGCTGATTGTGGCGTCCTCACATACCAAGGTTCGTGCTTCTTGTTAGGCATTGGGTCGCGATTCCATTCAAAACCGATTACGAATTTCAAACTTGGAGATCAATTTTGGTTAGGGTCGCGACAGTTCATGACGGGGTTCGTATCATTTGGTATCAGAGCGAGGGTTCTAATCAGGTTTTGCTTATCTGTTTCCTTAGTTTATGTTTGTTTCAATTATTCGTGAGTCTTGATTTTCATTATCAAAGTCTGGTAAAAAAAAAAGGATCCAAAAAGAAAAGAAAGAAAAAAAAAAGGAAAAGAAGAAAACAAGAGAACCCGAAAAAAAAAAAAGTCTGGGAACGTTTCTTAAATTTTTTTGTTGATTCTTGTTATTCATGGTCTAAGGAACCTGAAATTGAATTCCCTGCAAAGGCCAAAAATTTTTGCTCAAATTTTGTTTCTTTTGGGTGTGATTTCCGAAAGCCCAAATTATCATTGCCTATTATATTCTTGTATCTAATCTGAGCCTCCTTGGTAATCTATTGGTGAACTGTCAAGGAAATTTTGATATTGATTTGACTAGTTTTATTGGAACAGAGTGAGAATTAACGAGTGGAAAAAGGCAAGAGAGGCGAGAGTATTAGAGTGGACAAAAGCTGAAAGTATTGAGAGCAAACACAAGTGAAATTGAGTGAACCATTTCACGAGTGAAACACGCAAGGGAGTGTGGTAAGGTCCTTTGCTTTGTTTCTTACTTTGTTTTTGCAAAAAAAAAAAAAAAAAGTCAAACAACAGCAAGAACACTATTGAGGGTACCTCTGGTGCAACAGATCCAAAACTCCTCATGGAAGCGATGATAGGGGAGATGAGGTGATTGTTGAGAGGAGAGTTGGAACAGCTTCATGAGAGGATAGACCGGATAGAAAACGCACGTGTGGAACAGCCACAACATGTTCCTGATGTGCATAGGTGGGAAAGGGTTCTGGTTAGAGGAGAGGTTGATGACTAATACGGGATTGATGGGGAAGAGTTTGATGAAGGAGAAGATACAACGGGTAGTCACCGAAGATTTGGACAGGATAGAGGAGTTAGGAACCGAGAAAATGATAGTTTGAGAGGCATAAAAATGAAGATACCATCATTTCAAGCCAAATCTGATCCCGAAGCGTACTTAGAATGGGAGAAGAAAATGGAGTTCATCTTTGACTACGACAACTATTCCGAGGCGAAGAAGGTAAAACTAGCTGTAATTGAATTTTTTGATTATGTTATTACCTGGTGGGATCAGCTTGTCATAAATAGAAGACAGAATAGAGAGTGACCTATTGAGTCATGGGAAGAGATGAAGACCGTGATGAGGAAGCGATTTGTACTAGCTTACTACTACTGGAAGTTGTACAACAAACAACAAAATCTTAAGCAGGGCAATCAGAGTGTGGACGAGTACTATAAGGAGATGGAAGTTATGATGATTCGAGCAAATATAGAGGAGGATTGAGAGGCTACAATGGCAAGGATTTAGGCGGGCTGGAACCGAGAAATTCACAATGCTGTTGAGTTACAACATTATGTGAAGTGGGAGGACATGGCACACATGGCTATCAAAATTGAGAAACAACTTATGAGGAGGGGCAGTAACACACGTCTAAGCCAAAACCTGAGTACATCTGCTTGGAAAATGAACCACTGGAAGAAGGATGAGAAGCAACCCAACACCAAGCCAAAGACCGAGCAAAAACAAGAGGTGGCCAGCCATGGGAATCAAGGTAAATTCGATTCTTCCACTACTTGGAATCGTGATATTAAATGTTTTAAATGCCAAGGCAAGGGTCACATAGCAAGCCAATGTCCGAACAAACGAGCTATGGTGATGCAGGACAATGGAGAGGTTGAAACTGACGAGGATTCAGACAACAATTCTATGCCTTCATTAGAGGATGTCGACGATGAGGAGCACGCTGCCCAAGAAAAATTGTTGGTTACAAGGAGAGCTTTAAGTGAGCAAGCCAATGAGAGCAAGGGGAGTAAATTAAGAGATGGCCAAGAAAAAAGGGAGCAAAGAGAGCAAGGGAGAGAAAATTGAGAGGGATGAAAAAATTCACAATCAGCCAATGAGAGAAAAGCATAAAGAAAAACAAACTTCTATGCGAGAGGCGGTGAGATTAAAAGGGCATTGTTTTCGAATCAGCCAATGATTGTACTTTTGTACAAAGAGGCATTTTTAAACACTAACAAAATTGACCCTGCATTGCCTAGTTCTATTTTTTCTCTATTGCAAGAATTCGAGGATGTATTTCCGAATGAGGTGCCAGATGGTTTGCCACCAATTCGGGGAATAGAACATCAGATTGATTTTGTGCCTGGTGCCTCCATTCCAAACCGACCGGCTTATAGAAGCAACCCCAAGGAGACAAAGGAGCTTTAAACGCAGGTCAGTGAGTTGATGAAAAAGGGGTACGTGAGAGAAAGTATGAGCCCGTGCGCCGTTCTAGTCTTACTCGTTCGTAAGAAGGATGGGACATGGAGGATGTGTGTAGATTGCAGAGCCATTAACAATATCACGGTAAAGTATCACCATCCTATTCCTCGTTTAGATGATATGTTGGATGAATTGCATGGTGCTTCTATATTCTCAAAAATTGATTTGAAAAGTAGATACCATCAAATACGCATGAAAGAGGGTGATGAATGGAAAACTACCTTTAAGACACAATATGGACTGTATGTGATATGAACCCCACTAACTAACATGAAAAGACCTGACACCAAATCTGGAATCAAAGCCCTAATTCCTTAAGACACACGTTTGTTGAGCCTTGACCCGTAATCTAGAGAGACACAAACCAAGAACCACAGATAGGAAGATGCCACACCTAGAATTTGCAAGAACACTTAAACTCTAGATGATAAGTCTGTTTGTTGAATGCCACAAGATTAATCTTGATAAGTTCAAAGAGTCCTCTTAAGAAAATAAGAAGAACGCAAAAAAAAATCTCACCAAAATTCATGAATAATGATCTGATTTATTCCCCTTAGAATAACGAAGTGTTTACAATTATATAGGAACGATTTTCAGCCCAAAAGAATCCCTAATCGAATGTTGACTTAGAAAATCCCTTAATTGGCGCTTTCCCATGTGAAATTAAGCCCTAAAATCCGACTTTGCTGGCTGTCATCTAATAGAAATAACATAAAAGGAAAGTAGCTAATTTTATCCCTTAAAATAAGCCTAACCTAATCTAGAAAAAGGGAAAATATCCAAGTTTGTTTTCTTGCCTAACAAAACTGAGTTTGGCAATTAAGAAATTACGAAAATTACATTATGAAGATAATTTGATGACGAGACTCGAACTTGACGACATGGCACCCACGTGTCGATCCAAAATAGGAAGGTTTTCAAAAATTATAAGTTTGCTCCACATTTTACTGGAATCATGCACCATCATCAATGTGAATCTTCTAGAACCTTAATCATAGTGACTAAGCTCTCTTGTGATTGATTTGGGTCCATACCGGGGCTCTATTTATTTGACATGTCACAAACTTGTTGAATGAGCCCGTTCAATGCTTCCTTGAATCGCTTGGCCTTAGATCTTGTGATTGGACCACTTGAATTGCTTAAGGGATCACAAACATGGCTCCTAACTTGTACAACTCCACTACTTGCATCATTCTCCCCCTCTTGAAAAGGATTTGTCCTCAAATTGTCATCTACATCAAAAAGAGATAAGTCAGAAACATTAAAACTAGCACTAACACCATACTCACCTGGTAAATCAAGTTTATAGGCATTGTCATTAATACGTTCCACCACTTGAAACGGGCCATGACCCCTCGGAAGGAGTTGTGATTGCCTTTGTTTGGGGAAGCGTTCCTTTCTCATATGTAGCCACACCCAATCTCCCGGTTCAAACACCACCTGCTTGCAGTCCTTATTGGCTTGCCTTGCATATTACTCGATACGTCTCTCTATGTTCTGTCTTGCCTTCTCATGAATTTGCCTAACAAAATCAGCTTTTTTCTTGCCATCTAAGTTAACTTGTTCGTTCAAAGGTAAAGGAGTCAAATCCAAAGGAGTCAATGGATTAAAACCATAAGCAACTTTAAATGGTGAAAACTTTGTTGCAGAATGAACACATCTATTATAAGCAAACTCAACATGCGGCAAACAATCTTCCCAAGTTTTCAAATTCTTTTGAATGACAGCATGTAATAAAGTAGATAAAGTCCTATTCATTACTTCAGTTTGACCATCAGTCTATGGGTGACAAGTAGTAGAAAATAATAGCTAAGTCCCCAACTTTGCCCATAAGGTCTTCCAAAAGTAACTCAAGAACTTTGCATCTCTATCAGAAACAATACTCCTAGGCATGCCATGCAACCTAACAATCTCCTTAAAAAACAAATCAACTATATGTGATGCATCATCGGTTTTATGACATGCAATGAAGTGTGCCATCTTAGAAAACCTATCAACTAGCACAAACACAGAATCTCTCCCCCTTTTAGTCCTAGGTAACCCCAACACAAAATCCATAGAGATGTCAACCTAAGGTTCTCTAGGAATAGGAAGTGGCATATATAACCCATGTGGTTGCAGCCTAGACTTAGCTTGTCTACATGTAATGCATCTCCCACAATTCCTTTCAACATCACGCTTCATATGTGGCCAAAAAAAATGCTCATGCAAGACTCCTAAAGTCTTAGCTACTCCAATGTGACCCATTAAACCACCGGCACGTGCTTCTCTAACTAACAACTCACGCAAAGAAGAATGAGGAATGCAAAGTTTATTTTCTCGAAATAAGAAATCCTCATGTAAGTAATATTTCCCACATGCCCCCTTTTTGCAATCTTTAAACACAACTCCAAAATCAGAATCCAATGCATACAATTCTTTAATGTACTCAAATCCAAGCAACTTAGCATCAAGGGTTGAAAGGAAGGCGTACCTGTGAGATAGTGCATCGGCAACTATGTTTTCCTTACCTTGCTTGTATTTGATCACATATGGGAATGTCTCAATGAATTCTACCCACTTGGCATGGCGTTTATTCAATTTGTGTTGCCCTTCAAATGCTTCAAGGATTCACGATCCGTGTGAATCACAAACTCCTTTGGCCGAAGATAATGCTGCCAAGTTTCTAAGGTTTGAACCAATACATACATCTCCTTATCATAAGTGGGATAATTTAGAGCTACCCAACTCAAATTTTCACTAAAGTATGCAACCGGTCTTCCTTCTTGCATCAAAACGCCTCAAATGCCTGTACCTGAGGCATCACACTCAATTTCAAATGTTTTAGTAAAGTTTGGTAAAACAAGTAGAGGTGCATTTGTTAACTTCTCCTTCATCAGTTTGAATGCCTTTTCTTGTTCCTCTCCCCACTTAAATGGAATGTTCTTCTTGATGACTTTAGTTAAAGGTGCGGCAAGGCTACTAAAGTTTTGAACAAAATGCCGATAGAAACTTGACAAGCCATGAAAACTTCTCACCTGCCCTATGGTTGTAGGAGTTGGCCAATCTTGGATTGCCTTCACCTTTTACTCATCAACTTGTATACCTTGTGCACTCACAACAAAACCAAGAAATACAAGCTTATCTGTACAAAAGGTACATTTCTTGTAGTTAGCAAACAACTTTTCTATCGTTAAAACATCTAAAACAAGTTTTAAATGTTCAACATGATCATCCAAGTTTTTGCTGTAAATCAGGATATCATCAAAGTAGACAACTACAAATTGACCAATGTAAGCATGCAAAACATGGTTCATAAGTCTCATGAAAGTGCTAGGTGCATTAGTTAATCCGAAAGGCATAACTAACCATTCATACAAGCCATATTTTGTTTTAAATGCAGTTTTCCACTCATCACCTTCCTTCATCCTATTTTGGTGATATCCACTCTTAAGATCAATCTTGGTGACTGTAGGTTCGGAATGGTTCGTTGTTGGACCTCTTCAGTTGAATTATCTTTTGGATTGTGAGACATGTTTAAAGTCTACAAGAAAACGTTAGAATCTCACAAGCACTCCCTCATGTGTTTCACTAAAGAATGATTCGCTCACACTCGTGTTTCATGCAAATTGGCTCTTAACTTGATGTTCTCAACGCTCTTGCCTTTTTCCACTCATTGTGACTTCTCAAATTCTTAATCAGACTCAAGAAACACAAAAGATTCAAGCAGTAATTCAAACAAACTAGACTCTACCCAAACAATCCATAAGATTTGACATGCAATTTATAGAATGGCAAGTGAAGACTCAATAACAAAGATGCTAAATGACAAGAACGTGTAAAATGAATAGCTAAATTTTTTTTTTCGGATCCTCTTGTTTTTCTTCTTTCCCTTGTTTTTCTTTTCTTTCTTTTCTTTTCTTTTTTTTTCTTTTCGGATCCCCTTTTTTTTTTGGTTAAACTAGAATCAACACACAAATGAGCAGGTGTGCACAAATAAACGAGAAAAAAAAAATAGAAACAACTGAATTTCAAATCAAACAGAAACTAACACAAGTATTCAAGCCAACAGAATTCGTAAAAATTCGAACAAGGAGAAAACAAAAGAAGAAAAGAGTTCGGCTAAGAAATTCAGACCTTAAACTAGGATTTTTTTGTTTTTGTTTTTCTTTTTAGGACTCTAAATTTGACTAAACAAGAACAAGAACATAAAATAAAGGATAGTCAAATTTGCCTTGGAACCTAAGCTCTGATATCAACTGATATGAACCTCGTCGACTAACGCGACAAGACCCAACACCAAATCTAAAATCGAAGCCCTAATTCCTTAAGACACACGTTTGTTGAGCCTTGACCCGTAATCTAGAGAGACACGAACCAAGACCCACAGATAGGAAGACGCCACACCTAGAATTTACAAGAACACTTAAATTCTAGATGATAAGTCTGTTTGTTGAACGCCACAAGATTAATCTTGATAAGTTCAAAGAGTGCTCTTAAGAAAATAAGAAGAACGCAACAAGAATCTCACCAAAATTCATGAATAATGATTTGATTTATTCCCCTTAGAATAACGAAGTGTTTACAATTATAGAGGAATGATTTTTAGCCCAAAAGAATCCCTAATCAAATGTTGACATAAAAAATCCCTTAATTGGTGCTTTCCCACGTGAAATTAAGCCCTAAAATCCGACTTTGCTGGCTATCATCTAATAGAAATAACATAAAAGGAAAGTAGCTAATTTTATCCCTTAAAATGCGCCTAACCTAATCTAGAAAAAGGGAAAATATCCAGGTTTGTTTTCTTACCTAACAAAACCGAGTTTAGCAATTAAGAAATTATGAAAATTACATTAGAAAGATAATTTGATGACGAGACTCAAACTTGATGACATGGCACCCACGTGTCGATCCAAAATAGGAAGGTTTCCTGAAATTATAAGTTTGCTCCACAATTTACTAGAATCATGCACCATCATCAATGTGAATCTTCTAGAACCTTAATCATAGTGACTAGGCTCTCTTGTGATTGATTTGGGTCCATACCGAGGCTCCATTTATTTGACATGTCACAAACTTATTGAATGAGCCTGTTCAATGCTTCCTTGAATCGCTTGGCCTTAG